>CAICTM010000581.1:0-58367 GCA_903772945.1 Seminavis robusta
GTCCATTGCAATCGAGGTGCAATGGTTTCGGAGAGAATTGTGAGGGGTAGTTTTATGGTGGTGGCTGGCGGCATGCCACGTCATGACATGGAAATGGAAAAATTACTGTTTATACCTGTACCGCGCGTACGACAAAGCAAGTAGAGAGCAGCAACAACTGGCCGCAGCCTTCCATGAGGCAGCAGCAACTTTGGATCAGGCTTTCGGGTCTGACGTTGATTTAGATGACAGCAGTGTTGACACTATCAGCAATAGTGCAGCTAGTAGCAGTGCTGGTGACAGCAGCAGCACGGGCGGGTCCGGTTGGTGACCTTCCCCTTAATATCTTGCCTCGGTTGGGTTTTAAACTTTCCCGGCTGAGGGGGCCAACTCTCTCCGCCCCAATGTTTGTGGGGGTTATCGGTTTAGGGTAGCGGCACGGTGGATAGTCGTACTCAGAGTAGCCTTAAAATAGAATTCTATTTCTTACCTGTACCGCGCGTACGATCTGTGCATTGGAACCTTTGGCGACGAATATGTAATGCAGAGGCACAGCTTTGTTTGTCAATCAGCTCTGCTGGGTGGAGGATTGGAGCAACAACATCCACCCGAACCCCACACAACCAGCTTCACCATTCAACGCCACCACCACAAACCACCTGCTGCATCTCCATCTACATCTGCGGTAGCTTCTAATATCTACTAGAATCGATGATTGAGAATATGGAGGAAGCCAAGGTTGAACCGGTGAAGGAGGGAGAAGAAGCGACAGCCGCACCACCACCACCGCAAGACCAAAGGGTCGAAGAAGTAGCAGTAGCAGCTGCAGAAGCAGTAGCAGCTGCAGTAGCTAATGCTCCTGATACCAGTACCACCACCATGAAAGAGGACACCCCCGAGGAGCAAAAAGAGGATACCCCAACCACCGCCATGCCCCCCAAAGATGAGATACCCGAAGAACCAAAAGAAGAGATACCCGAGGAAAATCCACAAAAGAAAGAAGATAACGAGGAGGAGGACGAAGGAGAAGAGGAAAAGTTGGTGCGACTACAGGAAGAATCGATTCAGTTGCAACAAGACAAGATTAGTCTTCAGGAAGATCGATTGAAATTATTGGAAGAGAAATTGGAACTGCGTCGCGAGAAAAACTCACTGCTGGCGGAACAACGCACTCTCGAAGCACAGACGAAAAAACGCAAACGCCAAGATGACGAACAAGAAATTGCGGCACTCCAACAACGAGTTGCGGCACAAGAAGTCGAATTGGCGGCTCAAACGGCACTCCTCCAACAAAACGATGCCAAATTACAGGCGATACTGGCACAACAGCAACAACAACCACCACCACCCGAAGCCGCGGCTGCTGTAGCGGCCGCCGTGGCCGCCATGGATCCCATTGTCGTCGTTCAACCACACATTCTCGAGCCGGCCGTCGTGGTCGATCAAGCCGTCGTAGAACCAGTGGTAGTAGATCCACAACAAGTACAACACGCACAACCACCACCTCCGCCCATGGACCCCAATATCATTCATTTTGGAATTTGAGAACGTATACTGTGAACCCACGATTATTACAATCAACTTTTTTCAAATGGGACAAATTGAAAAAACATTCCGTAAAAGATCATACACGACACTCGGTTTTTCAGCTACGGGTTTCCAAATTACAGTACCGTCAGCAATGAAAATAAAAAGCACCTTGGAGGGATTGACTTGGTTGGAAGATAGTTACACCAGTAATAGAAACCTGAGTATTAAATACTATGGACCAGTCCTCTTCCACTTTGCACCGCGAGTGCCATTTTCATTCATCGCTTTCACTCCTCAACCTGCGCCGTACGGTAAACTCGCTTGTCCGTCGAAGGGTCCTACGTCCTACGTGCACTCTTATTACTGTACTGTACTGTACTCCTACGGTACTTACCGCACGGCCGAGAAAACTACAGGTACGTCAAGTGCAGCGTCTCACGGTGGGCCTGGCTGAGCGATTTCGGCAGCTTGCGTCTTTGGCGTGCAGCTTTCATGAGTCCATTGCTCAAGCTTTGTTCGCTATCCCCCTTTTAACCCTTTTGTATTTTGTGAAGAGTTCACACAGCTGAATGAGGAGTGTGGCCAATGCTGCCACTCCCACACAGCTTGGGTTAGGCCATTATAGCAGCCAATTAGCACTAGCTAGTACCTATAGTAGCCTTCTTGAGCCCAAACCACTTTTAGCACTCCCAGCTCTGAGCTTCCGTCATCATAGTGTAGACAGGGGTGGACAATAGCCCTCTAGCTAGGTGTCCCAAAAGCAATGTCATTGCATGCAAATCTTGCCTAACTAGCTAACCGGAGCTAGCTTTGTGAGTCCAGCTAGACTATAATCTGTGGTTGCTTTGCTCAAGAACATTACTAGCTAGCTAGTATGGTGACAGTCATTAGGCAGCGGAGGTTTCCAAGATGAGCCTCCATCGCCCTCCTTTTGTTCGTACCCCTGGTCATCAGGGATCAGGCTAGCTAGGGTGCGCATCACAAGCCGCCGGCCTGCCGGTTCGCCCAGTAACAGGTGGCTTTAACCCTATCTGAAGATTGGTTGCGTTAACCGTAGTAATAACCGACTTCTTAAGTAGACAACCGACTGACTCGTGGAACTGCCTGTTTTGTATCCGCTTCGCGAACCAACGGACACCCGAGGTTGAAGGTCATGCAGTCTGTCGTCTGTTGTTATGTTGTTAGTCTATGTTGTGCAATCGATTTGATTCGATTCGAAGGACTCGACTCGACTCGACTCAGTCTGTTTTGCGACCAACAGCGTCTGCTACCGGTATTGGGTGACAAAAAGTCTGTGACACTTGAAGGTTGAAGGGCATGCAGTCTTTTTTGTGCATTCGACTCAATCCAGTCCGTTCTTGTGCGACTGCAGCTGGGACTCTGCTTTAGGCAACGAAGAGCAGCCGAAGAGTTGTGTCTGCAACTGTTCTTGTACAAAGTTAGTTTATGAGTGATGCTTTTACTGTTTACACATGTGCATGTGTACATGTTCGTGTTCCGATAAGGCACCCAAGTTTCATTAATACCGGTCAGCAGTCGCTATTACAAATGGTGATATATGGGTTTCAGAAAGTCTTATGATTTCACTGGCCAAAATCACTTCCGAAACTTTGGAAGAGTTATTCACCATTTAAGAACTGAAATTACGGTTAGAGCATGCTGTTATCGAGTCCTCTCCTGTCCATTACACGGGTGACGCGGTAATATGGGATAAAAATTGATAGCTTTTCGTATCTACTAATCCATGTCAATCCGTGCACCATTGGGTTGGAGAGAACAGAGCCGCCAACACTCTTGAGGTGCGGCAGTTCTAGCCAGCCAGTAGAACAGCTCAGTATTTGATTGGATTGCTCATGTGGTTCGTTCTTTGTGATCATCCACATGTAACGAGATGTACCTTCCCAAGTGCGAAGGATTATATGCCGTATCTTTGCACAGGCAACTGAAAAATCAGGGATACCTTTGAAGATTGTTTGTAGAGCAGGTTTTCCTTTTGCAAGTGCCGGTACCGAGAATTGTACCGGTAGCCCTGAAGTCAGGTTGTCAGGTTGTCAGGTTGTTAGCCCATGGTGGCAAGGTGCCGGTAGAACTCGAGCACCAAACAGCAGAGCTACCACAGCCGCTACCACCAAGTCCTTGGTCAACGGTGAATTGACCAAGTGAGTGCTAAAACTAAGGTTCCGTACAAGAAACCTCATCATTCTGTGTCCTATAGAAAATGTGATAATATGTCCCAATTTGAATGCGATCTTTCTCACGGGTCATTCATCAGCTTTTTACTACATTAAGACACAAAACGGTACCACAATCATACCCAGAATCCAGCTGCAGAGCTATGCTTCTCTTACAGAAAAACATTTGTACTCTGTTACCAGAACACTAATACAGCTCTAAAACTCACTTTCGACCAACGACCAACTGCAAAATGCCGGCAAAAAACTGTTTACTTGACTGGCAGTGGGTTGAAAAGTAGAAAAGCTGCAGTGCAACAAGAAAGCTTGTCCAAGCCTAAAGCGATCGGCAATCTTGCATGGGAAGAAGTTGTGCTTCATTTGGCACTTGCAATTGCTTCACTTCTGCTCATAATTTTACTCCTTCAACAACCAGAGACAGTCATCACTCAAAAAGCAGCTCCAACCATGAACGCTGTTTCTGCATCTACCACCATGAACACCGCCACTGCAGCTACCGGTACTACCCCTCAAGCTACTCTGATCACCAGTGCTTTGATCCAAAACAATGAGGGCGTGGCTCTTTTGTCAAGCGGCAAGCCCCAAGAGGCAATTGCTTACATCAAGCGCTCGTTGGCAATGCTGAATCAGAGCCTGATAACCCCCATGGAGGAAAGCAAGGCGTCTCCGTCTGAAGTATTCGATCTTTACATGCTCTCCACTGTCCCATTTCTCTCCAGCAACGAAGATGACTGCCGCCAAGGTGATGAGCTACGTCTGTTTGATGGCGCCCTGGCATTGGCATTGTCTGCTGGAGGACCAAGACCTGAAGACGTGGCCTTCTACTCGGCTGCTGGCATGCTCAACTTGGCTGTTGCAGTCCACCAAGTAGCCAAGATGGCCAGTTGGTCCTCCTTCCCACAAGATCAGGCTCGTGCCAACGCCCTCTATCAAAAAGCTGATCGCCTCTATCGATCTGCCCAACAGGTGCTCGAGGTGAGCTTGCAGCATCAGCAAGGTCAGCCGCATGCCACAAAGCACATGTTTCGCTTTCTCTTTGTGGCAGCTCAGAACAACCGTCTGGTTATTGCCCTGGAGGTTGGCAACATCAGTGGCGAGCAGCTCAAGAAGGAGATGGATGCCATGCTCAAGGTCCTGTCCCGTGACGGCGGCTGCCCGCCTCAAGAACAAGCCTTCCTGGACGAGTTTTTCCTCAACACGGCTTTGTTGGACATGACTTGCATGTTGAAAGCCCTGGCAGCACCATGTGCTTGAGCTAAGACGGTGCTTCAGAGACACCAACAGTTTTGCTTATACTTCCATGTTTGTAGAGGCCCACCTACGTTATTCACAACTTTAGAAATAAGATCCATTAACCATGTCACTAGACGACACGTACTACGTCTCCTCAAACCCAAATCTAGCATTGATCTATCGTCGGTAGCGTTTTCAAAGATTTTCCATGGCTGGCTGAGCATTGGCCCTTGTCGATGAATGAATACACTCGTTTGAAGAGCCAGTGCTGGCCTCCCGTGAAGCAAGCTAGATCAGCAGCCAGGTACCATGGTACCTGGTAGCTACTGTCGCTCCTCGCATCATAGGTTATCGTAGGAAGGGTGCAAAGGAACGTGATAGCTTCAGCTTCGAGCTCTGGCTAGCTAGAGTAAAATGCGATTTACGACGGACCTTTCCCCGGATTATTCTCTTAAGAGGTGGATCTCGAATATTGTACTTCTAAGTAGCTGAATCGAAAGGGCAAATGTTGTTGAGTATCCCATTAAATTCCCAAGATCAGAGTGTACTTATTGGTGGAGTTATGGTTGATTGAAAATATCCTCACTTTTGTGACGAATTCTTTTTCTCGGCAGTTTAAGACTTTACAGTACTTAACTGTGTAGGATCCTACATAGGAGAGTCCTGTAAGATCCTACGGAACACTTAGGAAGCACCTCTATTGCTCTGGTACCGAAGCTACGTAGGATCCTACGTAAGAACCTCTATTAATTACATGGTCTTAATCTTCACCCGGTCTTAAAATGACTTTTACTCTACATGTAGCCAGCGAGAGATCTCAAGCAAATTGGACCGATAAAGGCTTTGCTCAAAGGGACTCAACAGCCAATTTCTGTAGTACTAAAGGTGGAAAGGTGAGCTAGAGCTACGTAGCACCTAGATACATGTACTTAGAGTAGCTATGGTACTATTCGGTACATGTACTCTAGCCAGTAGCGATTATGCTACATGTTTGTTTTGGAGGCACGGGCACAGAATCCGTGCTGGCAGCAGCGAACTCGTGATCGGGGTCATATGCCACAAACATCACCTGGTGATTTGAGGATTACGGCAACCACAAGCCTGCGAACTGTCTTTTTGCTGGGTTTGTACACCAATACACATGATGTTCCGATGGTGGAACAGGTGCTGGGGTCATTATGCCACAAAACATCAGCTGCTGGTGATTTTATTGATTTTTATTGCCGCGAGTCTGGGGTGTCTCTTTGCAATTGCTACTTGCTAGTACTAATAGTCTAGCCAGGGGTCTGTCGCAGGTGCAGCCCCCAAACATGCTTGCTGGCCGGTACCAGTACAGTACTCAGACTTCGGAAGATCCGAAGGGACAGTGCATATTTTGAATGAATTAGAATCATTCTCATTCCCTCATTCTCCGGCTATCTAATGTAACCTGTCCGCTGCCACATCTTGCTTCTGTGGGTCAGGCAGATCTTGCCTTGCTACATGTAGTCCAATGCATGAGAACGCCAGTTGTTGCCAGCCGTACCGTACTGTTCCTGTTGCAAGAACTATGGCTGGGACATGACGCGACGTTGTGGCTACCGTATTAGTTTCGGTGGAGCGAAGAACGGGGGTGACAACAGCCGTTGCCTGCTGAGGTTGCTTCCAGCCTTCCACTGTAAGCAGTTCTCAGAATCGCGAAGGCTATGGACCACTATGGACATGCCTAAAATGCCAAGCCTATGACAAAGCTGCCTAAAACTAGCTCTAAAAATAGTGCTTTGGCTTGTTGTATAAGTCGTGGACTCGATTGCCACTCACCGGCGATTGTTTCCACTATGCCCTATGGGATATGTGTTGCGAGAGCTGCGACATCGTGGTGATTGCTTCTTGGTTGCGTTCAGTTGTTCAGTTTTATTAAGCACAGTTCTTGTAGTTGCGCTGCTGGAAGAGTAGTCTATGTACTATGTATGTATGTATTCTTTGGAAGAGTTCTGTTGTCGAACAAGACCTTTTCCAGAGAACGCAACAGAAGCCCAATAACTCGAACGGCAACCAGGAGCAGTTCTTCTCAAGAGATACATAGATTCTTTCCCGCTCGAGTTGCGACTTACATGTAGTTCTGCGTGACGCAGCGCAGCATGCAGCCATCCAACAGCCCAGCCAGCCCATGCAAGAGCAAGCAACACGAAATAAGCGAATGGGTTGCAAAAGTAGAGAAGTAGCGACAGGCACATAGATTCTTGATGATGCGGGTTCTCTAGCGGTAATCATACATGTCTTGGGTACCGCTACTAGCTAGCTAGCTAGCTAGCTAGCCACTCAGCCATCTTTTTGCTTTGCGCAGGGTCCAGGAGGATCTTTGCATTCCAAGTGAAGTAACCTGGCTGGCTGGCTGGATAGCTGCGGACAGTCGCCGTGGTTGAATTGTGCAACCAAGATTGACCCCAACACCCCAACTGTCCTGGCTGAAGCCAACTTGCTTCTTTGTTGTAGACTCGCTCTGACTCCTCTTCTTTAGCCGCAATGATGGCTGGATGTGTACATCTTGGGTAATGGTACTAGCTAGGCATCTTTGGCTTTGCACAGCGTCCAGGAGGATCCTTGCTTCCGAGTGAAGTAGCGTCCCTTGCTGGAAGGCTGGATAGCTGCGGACAGTTGCTTGCGACCGACGGTCGAATTATTATTGTGCAACCAGCCAGGATTGAGCTAGACTGCATGAGAACAGAGTTCGTACATGTTGTAGGAATTGTTCCTGCGGAACTGGCTTGGTTCTCTAGACTCGACTCTGAGCACCAGATGCAGCACAGATGCCTCCGGAATAGAGGAGGAAGCAAGCAAAATAAACATGGAGCGAAGCCTAACCTGGGCTTTCTTGCTTGGCGGAAGATCATGCCGTTCTTCTTCTTTGCTTGGTGCTGCTAGTACCAGTTTCTTGATGGGAACTTGCTTCTGGTGAAAAAAAAAGGGGCAACATTTCGTATGATAATCTGCTGGCTGGCTGAGCTTGCATTTCGTCTTTGTTTTCTACGGTACCGGTATCCAAGAGGCAGCTACCGTAGCTAGCAGTGCACCCGTAGCTAGTACCGGTAGTGGTCTTGCTTGCTACCGGTATTGAGGACGAAGAACGCAGCTTCTTGAGCGGAAGCGGACCAGCCCTGGTGGATGGTAGACAGCCCGGCCAGAAGCAGACAAGGCCAAACACTCCAGTCCAGACAGCCCCATGTTCTTGACTTGGATTCGCTTGGCCGGTTCTGGCTGCCGGTGCACTTTGCAGCGACCGTGGATTATACCGGTACCGTGGATAGAATGCACTTCGTGGGTCCGATACCCGACCCTGAAGGGCTGTGACTGGTCTGTGACTGGAATGATGAGGTCTCTCACTTGCTCTGGATCCATGTTCCGAGCTCCCAAAAGAGGCTCCAACGGCCACACCATTCCATTGCACACAACCTCCATCTTCTCTTGACCTTGGCAGTGTCCACCACTACCGGTAGCAACAAGATGAAACAGTTGTCCCTGCTCCTCTTTACACTACTGTGTTTATCATGTATTACTAGCAGTACCAATGCATCCGTAGTGGGTGTCACAACAGTACCAGAAGACGGCTATGTGGAAGGCCAAAAAGTGAAAAAGCTCGTGACACTGTCGGAAGTATCCTTTCGTCGCGCGCGTCACGATACGGCCAATCCGATCTTTCTGTACATGTTTGGTGCCTATTGGTGTGGTCATTGCAAACGACTGACACCCATTTTGGAAGCCACGGCGCCGCAAGTGGCCGGTCGCATTGCCATTGGTAAAATCGATTGTACCGACGACAAGCGGCTCTGTGAAGAATTTGGAGTAAGAGGATATCCTACTTTGAAATACTCGCTAGATGGAATTCTGTACGATTATACGGGTGGACGCAGTGAAGAAGACTTTGTCGCATTTGCCGAACGGCTGAGTCGTCCCGTCATGACCATTGTCGATTCGGTCGAACAAGCCAACAAGTTCACACAAGATCAAACGTACGGACACGGCGTATCCTTTGTCTGTCACGATCCTCGTAAAACCGTGGCGGCGCCCGCTTCGACGTTGACAGTAGAACAATTGGCGGCCACCAGTCCCATTTATAAAGTCTGCAAACAAGCGGCTCGCAAAGAATTGGCACACGCCCACTTCTCCGCATTGACGGCACGCATTGATACCAGTGCTATTACGGGAGTTCCCTCCTCCGTTGTGGCCGATGATACTGATAGTGGCGCCACACAAGATTTGGATGCGCCTCCACCAACTCCACTTCAAAAAGGAGGATTTGTCTGTCGACTCGAAGCCCACGTCCCGTCGCGCTGTTTACTAGAACAACACACCATGATTGATGTCGAATCCGTATTGGAATTTGTCAAACGCAACAATGTCGCCACATTGACGGAATTCGGACCGCACAATTTTCATCGCATTGGACGACTCGGACGACCCCTCGTCATTGGTGTTGTGGACAAACGCCAAGAAGAAATCATGGGGCGAATACAAAAAGAGCTAGAGTCGTTTGCCATTAATGGCCCCGCTCGATTGACCAATGAAAAATATTACTTTGGTTGGATGGACGGTGTTCGATGGGCCAATTTTCTCGAACAATTTGATGTCCAACAAACAGAATTGCCACAAGCATTCGTGTTGGATGTCCCGCGACGCTTGTATTGGCAAGATTCGTATTATCGAGAAAAGACATTGCAAGCGTTCTTGACCGCCATTGACGATGGATACATTCGACCCAAAGAATCGCGCGGTGTTCGGGGTGCCGGATTGTTTGGATGGATTTTTTCGGGATGGACATTGTTGTTACTCCTTATTGGGGCGGCGGGAGCTGTAGTGGTGCTATCGCCGGATGCACAAGGGCTCCTGGGTGGTGGTGGTAAAAAGAAGAAAAAGGATGGCGGTGGATCGCAAGGAGGACACGATGCGTTGCTGGGGAAAAAGAATCAATAACAATACATGGAAAGTACGTAAGGAAGCAAATCCATTCTGTAGTGTAGATGCTGGGCACATAGATACATAGATAGATTTGTAGCTGCTAGCAAAAAGGATGCTTCGGTTTGCTTGATTGCAATAGAAACCAAGCAACGCAATGAAAGAACTCAAATCCATTCTGTAGACAGATAGATGTGTAGCTTGCTAGCAATAAGGATGCTTGATACTTCCCCGCGTAAGTACGGTACTGAGTGATTGAATCGAATCGAATCATCAAACATTGCTTTATCGCACAGGGCCAGCTAGCCAGCTAGCCAACAGATACAACAAATAGCTGGCGGGTCCAAAACTGAGGCAGCACGAATGCATAATTTGGGGTGGTATGACGTAAAGATATTCAACTGCAGCTGGCTAGCACTCCTAAGATAGATTAACAAACTCATTCGTCTACTGCAATACCGCACTGGCAGAGAAGAGAGACTGGTTCATTATTATGATAGCTGAAATTGGGCCCCATTTTCATATCGCCTCCGAACACTAGATCTATGTTGCATGCGCATAATGGTTCGTTCCATTGCAGTTTGTGGATCGGGGATATTGTAAAAGCGGTCCAAACGCCCAGGAGGGAAGAAGCAACCAACATGGAATTTGGAACTGACCGACTTTGGTAACACTGCCTTGCAAGAGGACATCGTCATGTTGAAGAACATGTTTGTATGATAGTACTTAAGTTCATGGGTGTTGAAAGGATACACAGAGTAGAATTCTGCAGAGGTAGTCCTGGCAGTCTTGAAGTCCACATTAGCAAGAATGCTGTAGCCTTCACACTCTTGCACAATGGTGATTCCATGACGGATACTGTGAAAGTCTGGGTTCAGTGCATGGAAAAGATAGTACAGACCAGCAATATGTGTTTTCCACCCTTTCTCAGTCTTGAGAGCTTTTTGGTCATAGCCTTTCATGTCAGTCACAATGGCATATCCACCAGATCTGTGGTTGCTCGTAAAAGAGAGGAACATTTCAGGCAACAACTTGACAAATTGATCTAGCCGAGTCATTGCATCTTCAAGACTGTTGTAGATATCATACTCCTGACAAAGGCCTTGTAGGGATGTGGCTCTGTCAACTGCACCCTCCACATTGTCTTGATCAACTATTGCGAATTGGCAGTATTCGAAATCAGACAGCTTGTCCAGATCAGGGCAGCTTTCTATGGCTGTTTTGATGGTACAAGCCCATTGGCGTTCTTGGTCAGTGATTTCCATTGTCCATGCTTCATCTGCAACGACCGGCATTATGGGGTGGCCTCTTGCTGCGGCTTGGTCATCCCCGGCAACATCGTTTTCGTCTTCTGCTCCCTGGTCTTGGTGGTGCTGATTCCCTTGGTCATCCTCAACGGCACGATCTGCAGCTTCAACCTCGGGTCCGTCTCCAACAGCCACATCGTCGTTGTTTACCGGAATCTCATCATGATCTTCACGATCTCTGATTGGCGTCGCCTCCGCTGCACCGGCTGCATCCCTTTCAGGGTTCATCCTGTCGCGGTCGCTTGGGTGTGACCATTCATTGACAACCGAACAGATAGAGAAAAGAACAGGAAGCGGACCATCTTCGGGGTTGCCTCCGCTTGACCGTACACGTACAGCCCGGTGCCCGGGCAGCGGTGACTCGACTCATGAGCCATTCCGTGAGCTCTAACGGTACGATCCCCTGACTGATGAACGCCTCCCTTGAAGATTAGATACTTCTACATACTCGCCTTCACGATTGAGCTAGACTACGCACGGTTGGATTCGTGCGAATTGGTGAACCAAATAGTCCCAGGCAACCTTGGTTGTGGCTGGATTGGTCCGTGGCCTTGCTTGTAGATTCATATGCTAGTGTGATAGGTTGGTAACCCGACCTTTGACTGCTGGCGTTCCCTACTGTATTGGGAAAGGTCCCGGTACTACTAAGTTGTAGATTTCTGACTGGCCTCAATTTGGTTCTGGATGCACGAGGATCCGAGATCACCGACTTTCTCGCTTTTCAGAACTTTGCACACACCTTGAGAAATCCAGTTCTTCAGTCTCCACTCCTCTCCGAACATCCTATCACAACCTGTAGACGGTACATATGAGCAGCAATCCCTCAAACACATCAGTAAAGAATGACATTGGATCCTTCTACCGAGCTCCAAGAAATAATAGATTACCCACAAAGTGTCAACGAGCTGCCATCCCACAATGAGCTGCCATCAACTGTGTTGTCGTATCTTTTAAAATATTAAAATACTCTCCTCTAATCTAGCTACCGTAGCCACCAATCCGCCCCCAACGTGCACCAAAATAATTCTTTTTCAGATATCATTATTGCAATCCGTTTTTTAAAAACACAGCTTGCATTGCATATCGCCTCCGAACACTCTCTTGCATTCGCTTAATTGATCGTTCCATTGCAGTTTGTGCATCAGGAATATTGTAAAAGAGGTTCAAACGCCCATGGGGGAATATGCAGCCAACCTGGACTCTGGAAGTAATTGACTTGGGCAAAACAGCACGACATGAGGAGACCAGCATGTTGGTGAAGAGGCCGGTATGGAAGAAATTCACCTTGTTGATGGTATAAGGGTACACACTGTACACTTCTGTGCACTCTTTCTTTGTAATTTTGAAGTCCATGTTGGAGGCCAAACTGAATCCAGCAGCCTCTAACACATATGTGATCCCAGTTCGAATACTTTGAAAGTCGGGACTCATGGCATGCAACATATAGTAGAGGCCTGCAACATGCGTTTTCCAACCTTTCTCTGTTTTCAGTAACTGCAGATCACAGCATCCCATATCTGCAATAAGGGTATATCCACCAATGGCCTCACTGTAGCAGAAAGAAAGGATCGATTGGGGCATCAAAAGAACATGGTTGCGCAAAGCCACAAGTGCATCTTCCAGAGTATTTTGAATATCATATTCCTGCCGGAATCCCTGTAAGGATGTGGCTCTGTCAACAGAAGCTGCCACATCACCCTTATCAACGATTGCTAATTGGCAATACTCAAAATCAGAGAGTTTGTCCAGATCAGGGCAGCTCTCGATGGCCGTTTTGATGGCACGAGCCCATTCACGTTCTTGACTTGTAAGGACCATGGATTCATCCACACGAGGAGCTTCGTTCCCATCATCTTCTTCTGGAGGCTGTACCTCTTCATTCACCCCTTCAACATCTTCAGGTGCTCTTGGCACAGCCTCTTGGTCTTCAATCGCTTCCTCTGCTACCGGTGCGCTCATCCTTGCCTTCTTGGGACTGTTGAGGAGATCGTGTTGGTGGGGATGTGTCTGCGTTGTTCCTTCGTTCAGTTTTTTGCTGGTGGGTTGGCCCGCCCTCGCTGCCTCGCTGGCAACATCAGTGGGGAAGTGGCACAGCTGTACTCGAGTACCAGGTGTGCCTACTACTAGACTATAAGTATTCACACAAGCTTGTTGCGTGACTGGTGGCCAGGAGCCAGGAAGCCTGAAGCTTGAAGTGTTCATTAATTTTGTGCATTTATTTGTGTTATTATTAGACTCTAATCTTGAAAGTAGGATCAACTTCTTTCGGGAGAACAGTGGTTACGGAAGGGGTAGACTTGGAATTAACTGCATACAAAACGATTTAAAAGAGATAACCCTGGACATCAAAGAGTTGGCATTTTGTTGACACAGATTACAAAGCGTCAATAAATTATACTATGATAGTAGTCATCAAGCTTATTCTAATAATTTTAAAATTCTAATACGACAGCGGGTCAACAGCACCACAATGTAGCAGGCCCACCCACTTCTGCCTAAAAATTTAGTCATCACCAATGAGGTGGCGGATACGGTATACGGTATACAATGTGCACATGTGGCCAGCCCAAACGGTATACCGTTTACCGCAGTTTTTCTCTTTGAAATTTTGTGTACCGTTTCAATTATTTTGTGTACTGTTTACCGTTTACCGTTTATCTGCTGTGGCTTTGGGTTGTGCCTTGCTTCTTTAGAGACATTGCAGGAGGGAGGATACCGTATATCGTATATCGTAAATCAACTTTAAGTAAAAGTTGTAAAACCGTAAACCGTATATCGTACACAGATATTGTCCTCTTTTGAACAAGTCAATGTATGAACGGTAAACGGTAAACAGTAAATTGTTCCCACGATGAACCGTAAACGGTATGGGCAGCAGGAAACTACATTGATCAAACTGTATGCAATACAGTACAGATCAGAATTTGACTTTTACAGTGGAAGCACTTTGAATCAAGCAGCTTCCTCTTGTGGAGTAGTGGTAGATGGTATGACCACTACTAGCTAGTAGTAATCACATGGAGATGGCAACAACAACAACACTGTTTGCTGTTGATGCAGAGGACTTGTGTTTTTTTCTTCTTCTTCCTTGATTGAGTCACTAGTAGCAAACCAAGACTAAACTGGCTAGCTACATTGTGGTGCTGTTGACCCCCTGTCTCTGGAGTACTGTAGCAATTAATAGTACTCCGAGTACCAGGTACTGGTACCGGTTACCTGTTCTGCCTGAAGGTGAAGAAAAAATTTATTTGTGAATATTGTACGAGTTCCCCTCTGAAAAAATGCCACAACACGTCATCCAAAAGTTCTGAGTTCGCTGAGCTTTGAAAAACGTGCCACCAACTCTCCAAGTCTCCCTTTGCCGATTTCCTTTGTCTAAAACTCGGACGAGGATAGAGAGATAGACTAACTTGGTTGGCTTGATCCATTGATCCCTGAAAACAAAAAGTGGCAGGAAGGAAACTCAGTGAGAAACCAATGGGTGCAGCAGCCAGTTCGTCGACCATCGTGCCAGAGGCCACCGATCGAGACTTTGACCATGTGCATCGAATCCCTGCGAGTGTCATGGTGGACAGCTTCAAGGCGGGTACCCAACCGGGAGAAGTCTACGAGCTCAACATGAAGACCAACCCGCGAGGACGAATCACATATGCCAATGACGCCACAACCTTTCCACTCAAAATCAAGGGTGGCTCTCGAATGCTCTTGGAAGATCGGGAGACCAAAAAGGTGCATGCCTTCATTTATCGAGGAGACGGAAATCAGTACCAAATCTACTCCCTCAAGCCTTGTCACGAGGGTCAAGAACACAGTACCAACCGACAGAATCCTGGCCAGCAGCTCTATGAATGGGCCACGATCAAGCAAGTGAAAGACAAAAAACAATGCTACCAGATGGAATCTCGGGATTACCCCAAAAATCCCACGGTATACACGGCACAACCAACCAGAAGTGGAAATTCACTCCTGGTGGAATGCGGGAGACTGACGTGTGGCATGATTAAACGAGGGAGAAACGAAGATGGAAGCTTTAGTGATCCTTTTTGGAATATCAAAATTGGACCCGGAATTGATCCAGCGCTCTTCTTGTGCTTTGTAGCCATTGTCGATGAACTCCTGATGAACGGCAGCAGCAGTCGCTGAGTACATGATGGCTTTGTTTTTGAGAGTTCGCTGCAAACGCAACTTGTTGCCGTCCACAAAGTGCGATACCCATGCTGCCAACCCGGCTTCTCCCTTGCAACGTGTTCCACTTTGGAAGTAGAATGAATGTTGCAAGCTAGAAGACTGACGGGTCAAACGGTAAACTGAGCTCGTTCCCTTGCAACTAGCTATTACTAGTGCTTTTTAAAGAGTGATGGCGCTTACTAGTACTACAAAGTTGCTTGTACCAGTACTGCAGGTAGTGGAGTTTCTTCGCACCTTTTGGGCTGGTGGCAGCCAGGAGGAGTGGAAGGGGTTTGCACCGGTACGAGAATCCAAGCCGAGCCGGTACAGTGTACCAGGTACCGTATCTCGTGGAAATTCCAACTTCTAAAGAGAGTACCAGTAGCCACGACCATCCAGAATGTCGCCCCTAAAACCATGCAAAAACGGACGAATTGGATGCCCTATCGTCACCCGACTAGGCGCCCGGGTAAGTACCGGTACTTGCTAGAGCCATCACCGCTCCAAAACATACTTTCGAGACAGATATGTACGGACTTCCACTCGACTACCTAACTGGAAGGGGAAGCTCTTCCTGAACAATCTGCTTTGAGAAAAACATTGCTTGGGGTTGCCTGCTCCTGCATCTCGCAATGACGGAGTTTAAAAAGAAGCCAGGTAGATGCGGTAACCAAAATTATTAGCTTTAAACTTTTAGTTTCCTCAACTACCCTTTCTAAAGCTGTCTTCCAGAAGCCCAGCAAGGGACCGGCGTATGTACACTGTTTATGCATGTGCTGGGATCCAAGATGAACGAGCTCGATCACCCACAGTGGCACCGGTAGCTCCAGCCACAGCAAGCACGGTTCCTGGTTCGGATCAAGCTGGCTACCAGCTAGCAAGAGATGAAGCCATCACTGCTCTCACAAAACTCGAAAAACTAATCTAAAGCACCACAACATAACAGCACGCCAAAAAAGCAAGTGGTACTGCAAAAGAGCAATGGGATCACAAAACTCAGTACTGAGCGCCTTCACAGAATCACATCATGGAGCAACTTTCAAGTTCCGGGGCGATCGGGCGAAGTCTCGTTCCAAACCAAGACCAATCTACCACCTCGGCAACGGCAAACATCAGAACCATCGAGAGGATAAGAGAGTGCTCACACAAGGCCCGTCTATTGCTAGTAGAAAGTGTCGTTCACGTATGCAACTAAAGCGTCGTCGTCGGAACACATCTGCTGCCTCGACCACGGGAGGGATGTTTCTGAAAGACCCGAGAACCAAGGAAACAATTGCTGTCTTGCAAGTCAGCGGCTTATGCTTTCAAATCTTCTGCCCGAAACCTTGCTTTGCGGCTCAGGAAGCTTCGTCCGCCAGATCTCTGCATGGGCAGCCTCTCTACGAATGGGGGAGAGTTGAACGCCTCAAAGGCGGGAGCTATGCACTGTACATGGCTGCAGCACCAGAAGTTCCTACCCTCTTTGTGCACCATCCCAACACGAATGGCTCCATCAAAGTGCAACGGGGCAAACAGACATGCGCTCACGTCATGAAACGACGACGAGATAGCAGTGGCCTGGCGGGGGACTCCTCAGGTTTGAAAATCGAAACGGGCGAAGATATTGATGCCTCACTCATCATCTGTTTTCTCGCGTGCATCGACGAGATCGATCGCCGATACCGTGCATTCCTCGCGGCAGCAGCAGCCAACATTTTCTAGCAAGCAGTCTCTGGGTTCGTCTGCCGTACCGTACGCTACTCCTTGTTGCAATGTGCATACATGCAAATGTAAAAGTAACATTACAGAATTACAACTATAGGCGGCTACAAATTGTGCTGAACGCAGTTGCCTAGCTAGGAATCGACTTCAGACAACGTTTGGTTTCATACGACACAGTGGACCGCTGAAGTAGATCATTAGCGTCAACCCAAGCATGCTACGTTTCCGCCGTCCGTCAGTTCGGCACCTCCAATCCCGCCCCTGCTTTGGCCTTGTCGTCGTTTTAAATCTCCTGGCTGAATGATGAATCGAATCGAACCGAATCACCATCAATCCAAATGCTTCTGTAATTTCATGGAGCCTTTCTGGCTGCTGTACGACGACGATGACGAGGGGATTGAAGTTGTCAGGCTCGTGTTGGCTGAAAGCTTGCAGCTCCAGTAGAACAAAGTGTCTTTCCACGTCATGCGATTGTTGCCCGTCACAGAAAGCAGTACAAGCAGATCAAGCGCGTACAGCACGGGAAGAACCGCAGACATGTTTCCAACAAAGGCACCGACAAGGTAGGAAGGAGCCAGAAAGATGGCAAAAATAGCATTCGCGAGCCGCAAATCGTGGGTAAAAGCTGTCGTGGCCCATTGGTGCCCCCATAGACCACAAATCAATAGAATTGGAAAGGCTGGAACATTGCGAAGATGATCTGTCGTCGCTGTATCTCCCGTGGTAAGCAAGATCCCGTGAGGAGGTCGCAGCGGACTCAGGCTTGCGTCAAAGAGGAAGACGTGAGTGAAGACACAGATTGAAATCACCCCCATCATGAAAGACGCAGGCAACTGTCAGCTGCGCTTTGAATCTGCTCAAGGACACACAAGTGTGCAACATGGATTCTGACAAATGCACCAGAGTATCCACTTCGTATTCCCAACAAGCGTTGTTGACTGGGAACAGATCCGTGCGTGTACAGCTTCGCTCGGCATGGAAATGCGCTGCCAAGTGCAGCAGACGAGGCAAGAAGTCTAGAAGAATGTAGTAACTCTTTTCATCAAAACATGGCACAAAATAGGGAACTTTCTCCTTAGCGGAGCTGGAGATAGGCTTGGCACAAGGAAGTTTCATCGTTGCCTTGGAGTTGGTGTTGTTGTGTGGCGTTTGTGAGCAAACACGACACTGGGGAGGAGGGAGGAGGAGTGAGTCCGAGTGACAGTCGAGTGAACCATCGTTGTCGTCCTTCGTCGTTCGTCGTTCCGTTGTTCCTTTTGCTCGTCTGAAAGTCTGAAAGTCCTTTGTTGACGGACTCTAAATCTCTGGGTGAAGGAGGATGCAAAGGCTTTCCAAAAATGGCCGAAGGACGACCCGGACATATGATACCGTATGGGACTGAGCTTGGGACAACAATGAGGGGCTGTTTCACCATCGTAGCCAGACGACCTGTCTTGAAGGCACCAGGCACCAGGTTTTACCCGCTTCGCCAAAAAAGTCGCGATAGTCGCGCTAAAGTCGCGGTAAAAGTCGCGGTATAGTCTTGCGCGACTTTCAGTTGGAACCAAATAGTCGCGATATAGTCGCGGTAAAGTCGCGGTAAAATTCTAGTTATTTACATGCAAAGTCGTCCTAAAGTCGTTCTAAAGTCGTGAAAGTCGTTCTAGTCGCGGTGAAAAGTCGCGATAAAGTCGCGGTGCGCGACTTTAGAACGACTTTCGCGACTTTAGAACGACTATTGACTATTAGAGAACCTGGTGCCTTCCTTCCCTCCGCACACAATTTGTCTTTGTTTCAAATTGAAAAGGTGTTTAGGATCCGGGTAACCGGAGGGGAGGTACCTATGGAAGCGAGCAAAAAGGTCAGGCTTAGACAGAGAATAAATGGAATTGGGGACTAGGTTCCGTGGGATCAGGGGGGGGGGGCAAATTGAGGACTCGCAGGGGCCAAAGGGCTTGGACTTTGTGGGATCCATGGAGACATAAATGAATGGCTTCAGGTTTGCGCTTGTAAAAAGGGAAAAGGACGAGTGGCTGCTGGAGGGGGGTGGGGCTGGTTGGCAATGGCCCATGTAGTCGACTTGTTCATCAACAACGCTACTTTGCGTCGCAGTTTCTACTCGGACTGTGTCAGTCGTGGTGTTGACCCACACATCTAAGAGCAACCGTGTCACCCGCAAAACTTTGAAGACGGACTAGCTAGACTACTGCTTTGCTTCCCACCAACCCACTACTCGTAGTAACCATCATGAGTTCATCATGTACAACGACGCTTCAATGGCTGGGCGGTGTAAATCATTTGAATCGAATCAATGCAGAGAGAACAAGCAATGGAGGGTGGGGAACCAGGAAAGTCATCTGGCAGGTCTGCTGTATCTTCATGATGACTTCTTTTGTATGCTTACGTAATCTCCCTCTCTAGTAGCTCGTCAAGCAAGATAACCAAGTACGAGTAGCTGGTTTTATCTATGGTACACTAATATCTCTGTTTACAAGAACTTACGGTATCAATCTGATTGTTTGACATTGTCATGGAACTTGATATCAGAAAGGCTTGACTTTTGGCACTCATGCATTGAAACCTTGTGCTCCAGTACCTCAAAGAACTCTCCCAGGACATTCGATTGTTGCCTCCCAGAGAGCTTAGCACAACCAAATCAAAAGCGTACACGATGATGGATGTGGTGGGGATGTCTCCATTGGCACCAATGATAAACCCAGGAGGCACGAGCATGGCAAACAAAGCAAAGGCAATATGCCAATCTTCAACAAACACCATGAAAGTCCAACAGTGACCCCATGGGCCAAAGATCATGAGTGGTGGATATGCCGAGCTGTTTCCGAGCCCATTGGCCATATTCGGATCATCTTTGTTCAGTCCGAGTTCATTGGATCATCTTTGTTCAGTACGGTAGGATCCCGTGGGCTGGCCGCAGCGGACTGGTTTCAAACAGAAAGAAACGTGGGTGAAGATGGCTGCAGAGATCAATCCCATTATGAGTGCAACACCAGCAAGGGTTGGTTGCGACTTGAACTTTCTTGAACCCAAACATATTTGTGCCACTCCTTCCAACAAATGGATGAGAGTATCCATTTCGTATTCCAAGCAAGCAGTCGTAACAGGAAAGAAGTTTGTGTAAGTACAGTGTCGTTCTGCAAGCCAGTGGCCCAAGAAATGTAGAAATCGAGGCACTGTGACCACTGCCATCACCAAGCTTAGTTGATCCAGGCAAGGCATAAAGTATGGCATAGGTTTCCTTTTCTCTTTGAGCTCTGACACGACGTTTCCGGTAGGGGGGCTGACACGACGTTTCCGATGGGGGGATGGCGGCAATCTTGGCTTCGCCTGCATCCTTGGCTTTGACATACAATGAAACAGACTCCATGGTTGCTGTTGCTTGCTTTTTTGACGGGCAAAATCAAGATTGTGAGAAACGGAGTACCAGCGCCTTTGATGTTTGGTTTGGTAAAGTTTGGTTGGAAGTTTGCGTAAATTTTCCGATTAGAGTCTAAAGTGGTGCTGGACGAACTTACAGAACAACAACTGCTCTGTGCGGTTTTTCTCTATTCTATTTGAGCCTCCTTTCAAACCTAAAAGACTGCTGGGAGCTTGGCCCTTTCAATCTGTAGGAGTAGCACCGTCACTGCACTTCCTCGTGAAGACGTGGCGCGGGCAAATGCCCTCTGCTGCCTTGGCACGGCATGCTAGTAATCTTGTGTGATCTGTGTGGGGAAGTGGGCCAACTGTCTATCTTTTTACATGCTCTTTATGGGACAATGTATCGGCCCTGTAGGGCATTGACAGCAAATACAATGATGTCATGGTTGGAAAACTCCACCAAACCAGCAGCAATCAAAACCTCCCGGTCACTTGCAGCATCACCCATGATATATCCGTGGGCTCGCTTGTTTTGTTTTAGTGCGGCCAGTGCTGCATCTTTATCAGCTCGCAACTCATACGAAGCATCCCGTAAGGACAGCCCATCGCATCTCATTGCTGCCAACACAACATCCTTGTTTGCACACAGGCGAAATGATGCATGGCGCAGGCAAAGGCCCCTGTTGCTGTTGGCAGCAGCCATGACCACTGCCTTGTCGTCCCGTAGCCTCGCAGACGCCGACCCCAAAGCATGACTGTCGTTCGCCACCGCCGCAAGAACAATCTCGGTGTCGTTCTGAAGGCCCCCGCGGGCATAGCGGATCGCCAGGCCATTGCGCTGAACGGCTTTCATCATGAAACCCTTGTCTCCAAGATGTCGCTTTGGGACACGAGACATCAGATCGAATGAAAACCACGAGCTCCTCGTTATGGCCAAAGCAAGTTCCTCGCCACCGTCATCTTGAGAGAAGCACGACCCGCAGGCACTCGGGAGCTTTCTCCCATCGAAAGCAACACGTCGCAGAAACGGGTCTCGTTTCAGTTTATCTCCTGTGTACGAGAGAGCTATGCCATCCCTTTCAACCGCCTTCGCAACAAAACTATCGTCGTTTTTGAGAGAATCACCGGCAAACGACATGGCCACTCCGTTTTTGGATATTGCCGCCAAGACGACACCCTCATCGTTTCGTACGGACTCCGCAGCGTATCGTAGCGCAGTCCAGGTGCTAGAGATGGCCATCATGACCAGATCGACATCACCGCGCAGTCTTTCTGTGGCAAAGCGGAGGACTCTTCCCTCTTTTTTCAACGCCCGGACCACAATCTCCGTATCTGCTTTTAGATCCTCAGACGCATGTTCCAGAGCCATGGGATTGCTTTCTACCGCAGCAAGAACTACATCTCGGTCTTGCTGGAGCCGACGAGAGGCAAATTTCAGCTCCAAACCATTATGGGAAACTGCTATCATGACAATCTCTTTGTTGTCTCGCATCTCATTATGGGCGTAACCGAGGCATCTGTGGTCGCTGGGGCGCCTGACGGAGCTGACTGCTGCCATTACAATGTTCCTATCATTTTGAAGCCGAGCCGAAGCACACCGCAGAGCACGTCCGTTGTTTTGGACAGCTCGAAGCACAATTGATGGGTCGTCCTTATGCTGCTCGCTTGCCGCTTCTAGGGCCAATCCTCTCTTTTGCACCGCGGCCAGCAGAATAGATCGATCACTACGTTTCAACGGGAACCAATCGCAGTACTCGAGTGGGAACAGCGGGCTCAGGTGACTAATCAGCTGCAGCACAAACTCTCTCTCGTCAGCGCATCCGACCATAGAACCCATCCACCCCCGCCGGAAGAAACGGGCTAGAGCCCTTGGTTTTGCGCGTACTAACGCCAAGACAAATTCCTGGTCATTAAGGAGAAGACGAGGCACGCACGACAATGCGGGGTCGGTCGCGCTCCCTGCACTGGCAACCGCGGCAATGTTGATGGAAAAGTTCAGTTTGCAGCCGCCAGAGGCGTGCCTCAAGGCCTTGGCATTCTGTTGCACGGCAACCATGACAACCTCGGCATCCTGTTGAAGCCTCGTTGACGCATAGAGAAGCGCTGTACCGTCCTGTCTCACAGCGTCCATAACAATACCCTTGTCATCTTGAAGTTCCTGGGCTGCATAGCGCAACTGATAGCCGTAATGCCGCACGGCTTGCCGCACAACACGGCGGTTGGCTCGTATCTTATCAGTGGCAATGGCCAACCACCCATCTCTGCGAATTCTGAGTGACTGCATTGCCATGATCGCAACTTCTTCATCCTCTTGTAGTGTGGCAGAAGCGAATTGCAGGGCATTGCCATCGTTCTGAACGGCGCTCAATACCAATTCTCGGTTGGCTTGAAGCTGTGAGGGAACAAACTGGAGAGCCATCCCGGATTTCTGAACCGCCGCCGTGGCAATGGCCACATCAGCTCTTAGCCTTTCCGAAGCAAATTGCAACGGGGTTCCGCTTTGCTGGACTGCTGCCAAAACCAGGTCGGCGTCGTCTTTGAGGGTGTCAGAGGCATAAATCAGGAACGATCCATAATGCGTCAATACGTTCATCATGAAATCCTTGTCATCTGAGCATCGTGTCAAGCCTACCACAGCCGATAAGTTACTAGTAACACACGTGTTCATGGCCATCTCTGCCGCCATCGAGAACACATCTGAATCCTCTCTGAGCTCTTCGGAGACATCATAGATCACTGGATCCTTGCCTATGTAGTTGCGCATGGCTGTGAGGACCACGTCTTTTTTGTTGCCGTAGCTTGTCTTTTTCATTTGCCGCAACAAGCGTAGTGGGTCCTCCTTGGCAAGCTCTTTCAAGAGGCAATCGTCGTTTTGAAACTGGGGTGCGGCAAATTGGATTGGAAATTCGTACTGGTTGGCTCTTGATGCCAAGTGCCATCTGTCTTTTTGCCAGATAGCTGCCACAACAATAGCCCGATTGGCTCGCAGCCTCTCGCTGGCGTACTTCAAGGCAGGCCCGAACTGCTTCACGGCGGCCATCACTACTTGATAGTCGTCCTGATATCTTGGGCCTACTTTTTCTAGAGCCCTTCCGTCGTCAAGGACCGCCTGCATCACTTGGCTTCGATCGCTTTCATCTTCATCGTCGTGTTGATAGTCTGGCATTGTTCCCATCGCAGACTGCTCTTTCCCGTCTCCATAATGATGGGGGTGGGTGTTGTTGAGATGGAGGGTTGATCCGAGGTTCGAGACGTGGATTGCTCAGTCGTCGATGTGAAACTGTCGATTTGCTTGAAGATATTATGGAAAAACGCTCCATTTGAAACAGGAAAGCCAGAAACTGGTCAAAACGACGCCGGTGGAAGGCCCATTGCAAGCATCATTGCTTTGTTTGTTGGGAAAGATACACAGGTACGACGGCTAGCTTGGAAAAGCTCACGGTCACTCAAGCCTCTGGTCCTACATGTACCGGTAGGTGGCAATGGAGCAGTGGGAGGCTCTGCCCTTTGGCCATCCAGTGTTACCCAGTCCTTGCATTGTCACCGGAGGCAAGTTCACCAACCAACCCGGGTGAGAAGGTATGTAGGGAAGGCAATACCAATAGATAGCCAGTTGGCCGTCAAACCACGGATTGTTTCTTCGTGGGGTTCTTGGTGGTTGAGGGGGAGTGGGAGATGGATGGGGGGGAGCTGGTCTGGAACTGCGCCATGCGGTGGGTCGAGGGTCAAATGATGCTTCATTCTGTCGTGGCGGCCACCTTTTTGTATGCTGGACAATTGGTTGCGTTCTACCGTATCCAATCAAGGCGGGTTGCAGTGCGGTGGTCTGGATGCCCCCGCTTGGCGGGAGACGATGCCCTTGGACTACGGGGCGGATGGCTTCCAAATGGAGCTGCTGATTTCTGGCTCCAAAAGAATGAATCAAATCTACGTACATGTAGACTTCTTCGAGACTATGACATGACATTGATCTATCGATCGCAACAAATATTTGCAGCTAATTGTTTTTTTGTCTGGCAGTAGAACAAAGGAATCGCTGCAAGGAATCGGATCAACGGAAAGTAGACTGGTTTGCACTTGTGCGTCTTTCGTCGTACAAACAATGGAAGCAGGTATCAATCGCGACTTGGATGCATCGGCGCTTCTCGCAACCACCAGACAAGTATTTGGGCTCATTGATTGTCGTTTTGACGTAGCACCTGGATATTTTTCTGCTTGTGTTCCTTTCTTTCTATATAAGCCGTTCAAACTGCACACCATCCAGTATGCCTCCCCGAAGAGTGCGTGTGACCAACCGTTCGAATTGGCGGACATCCTTTCGAAACAATTCGGCAGCTTCGTGGTTGAGAGGTCTCGGGTTGGGCTCATAAAAGAGTAAATGAGACCATAAATGACAGCATTGATGTCGAGTACGGGTTCCAATCTTCCCGAAGAATCTTTGAAATAGCGGGGCATAAGCCAAAGCACGGTGTCAGAGACGATTCGATTCGAACGAGTTTCCAGCAGCACAGAGAGTGGTGACTTACATTTAGACAAACTTTGCCCTGCAAATCAATGTTGGGGTGGTAAATTTTCTGGACATGATATAACAAGGGAGATCAAAATACAAGAGTGAGTGAGCAATAGATAGATCTACAATGAATGAATGAATTGAATCATGTTCACTGATTGACGGACCGTGGTGCATTCCACCTTGGGTGGTGTGTGAGGGTAATGAGGTGGAATCGTAAAGGTAAAGTGATAGGTGGCCCCTGTCCAGTATCCAGTGTCAGGGCTGATGGAGACGTGAAAGCTCGTCAAGTCGTTGGGATTGGGGAATGTGATGTTGGCCACCTTGCCTCCGTCCAGTTCGGCAATGTCTGATATTTTAAAAGTAAATGCATGAAAAAGAAAATGACAAAAAATCAATCATTTGGCGTCACAGAGCTCAGTTGTATGGATGGTACCCTATCAATAATCACAATAGTGAGTAATTTTACCTTTTTGGATACGAATCTCTCCTGGAGATCGCTTCTTTCCCGCTTTGCCATCTCCATTCTTGGTCTTTTTCTCACCGCCAATACCAAACAGCGACACCTTTTGGGTGCCACCATTGGCAGAAGGCTCTTCCTTGGGCCGAGCTGCTTCTTCGGCTGCCGCGGCGGCTTCTGCAGCTGCTGCTGCCTCTCGTTTCTTCTTCAATGCCAACATGGTCGTTTCAATACGTTCAATACAACACTCGAATATGTCAAGGGGCTTGTCTCTCGGCTCCTGGGTTTGATTGATGTGTTTGTTGCTCTTCTGCTGTTGCGAGAGTGTCAGAGGCTGTCGGTGCTGTCAACCCCAGACACGTTCGGGACTCGACTCAAAGCGAAGAAAGCAAATTGGTTTGAACCTTGGGAAGAAGAAAACCCAAGAAATGAATTGAGGAGGAAGGTCCATTGCAATGGCAGCGCAGACATACCATACGGGCACAGGACATACATACATGTAGCTTTGTTTGCTATGCTGAGGAGATACAGAACAAATGGCTGGCTAGAAAGATTGTGAAGCTCGAATCGTCCAACGAGCCTCGTCAAACTACATGTAGCTCCCGGTGCGGTAGTTAGCCAGCCATTTTAGCCTGTTTGTGGGAGAGGTTTCAAGTCATTCCAAAGTGCGTGTAGCAGTGGAAACCAACGCTCCCACCGGCTTCCAGGAGACGCAGTAACTGGCTATTAGGCAGTATAGACATGCAAGTCGAATACCGGAAGATGCCAAGAACAGACCTACTGCGCAGCTTGTCGAGAAGGTAGGGAAGGAACTACCCATGCTAGACAGCTTGTAGGCGGATTGTTTCTTTGTGGGGTTGGTGGTGGTCGAGGGTAGGTATCTGGAGCGAGAGATGGATGGAAGCGGAGGAGAATGATCGGAGCTATGCGGTGGTCTGATCATGAGCTCAACCAGATATTAATCGTAGAATACATCATTTTAAAAGATACAAAGCATGGAATTGTATGACTTCTATAGTATATTTTGTATTTTATAGCTATCTAGTAGACTGGACTGGCGCAGACCACAAGGTGTGCTCAGCTAGCTCAGCTCAGCTCCAGTTGAGTTGCAGAACTGCTGTTGTGGTGGTGGTGGTCTCTAGGCTGTCGCTACTTCCCACTAGTGCAAAATAACAGTTCTCCAAGAACCGTTGTGTGGATTGAGTCCAATTCAGCGACGAAAATTCCAGTAGACTGTGCAAGACGGCCAATTGTTCGGAACCGACATTTTCCATGACAAATTTGGTTTCCGATGGATCATCCGTCTTGGTTTGAGCTAATACACCACCAATCGACGACACTGCTTTTGTTACGGCGTCGGTCAATGCCGATCGGTTCATAATGGAAGAATCTGCCGTGGCGTGTAATTGAATGGGTAGTGGTGTCATGGTGGTTGTTGTTGTCGTGTCAGGAAAATTGGTGGGAAACGAAGCGAACGTTCTGGGAGCCATGTTGGCAATACCTGGTCTTGCCATGGCGCGGGTCATGAGAGGACGGAGACGGGGTGCTGCAGAGTTCATGGTGTGGCTGTGGTTATGTTGTCTGGTAAGTTACTGTTTGTTGCTGTGTTGTGGTTGAAGAATATGATCGTTTCGATGAAAGAATTGTGTGCTGTGCTTGCATCGACCTGTTTTGTTTTGACGCCTGGTTCTTCTTCTTTCGGCTCTGTTCTCTTTGGGTGTTCTTGGGCGTCAAATCAGAACCGGCACGAATGGTCTTTCGTTTCCGGAAGTTGCATGCCTTCTGTGACATTGGAGTAGCTGTGCTACCAATGATTGACTCAGTCGACCTCTTGATGACGACATCCGTCTTGTCATCAAGCACGAATGATGGATCCCGTTGGATCTATCTTTTGGGAGAAAGATCCAAATCGCACCCCTTCTTCTTTTCGAGGCTCGTCACCCATCACCTTTGCTTGCAGCTTACAGTCTTCTTTTACCATCATCGTTGCTTCGTTGCATGATATATAGTAATAGTAAACTTCCTCCTCCTAATATTCAAGTTCATTCAACATGTTGGTCGCTGTTGTAGTTGCCTTGATTGCGGCAGTGGTGGGGATCTTTGGTTATACATCCATTCCCACAGAACTCGGTCTCTACAGTGCCCTGGCGAGTTTCCATCCCCCCTCGGTGGGGTTGACGCCGGCACTCACCTATGGAATTCCTTGGGGGTTCACTTGGGACGAGTTTTATCAACAAAATTTGACCGGTCAGACGGCCATGGTAACGGGCGCCAACTCGGGCATTGGATTGGATCTCGCCAGCTCTCTTGCCAAAGTAGGAGCCGATGTCGTCATGTTGTGTCGAAATCCTCAAAAGTGCCACGATGCCAAATCCAAAATACTACAAGAAGAGACGCCCATCAAAGGAAACATTATTACCATGACAATGGATACGGCATCTCTGGCGTCTGTGCGGGCACTAGCAGAAGCCTATATCAGTGAGCATGGCAACGACAAACGCATTGACTTTCTGTTTCTGAACGCCGGTGTCGCGAGTTCCACGGATCGATACAACAAGTGTCCTACCAAGACAGAGGCGGATCAACTGGACTATCATTTCCAGGTCAACTATTTGAGTCATCACTTGTTGTACCATCTATTGAAACCATTTTTGTCGGAGGACGCCAAGATTGTCCAAACATCCTCCGCATCCAGCTTTGTCTCATTCACATACAAGGTCGCCACCGATCTCGAAACACTGCATGGATGCAGTGAACCACAATTTGAGGGTGGCGGCAGCAATAGTGCGCTGAATCTCGCGTATGGACAATCCAAATTGGCACAAATCTTGTGGGTCAAAAAATTGACGCGACTGCTGGAACCAGAACAATCCAAAATTAGGGCGAATGCTTTTCATCCCGGACTGACGCATACTCCCGGAGTGGGACGCATGGCGGATTCGGATCAGTTGGCAGGATGGGAACAAGTCATGCTCAAGCACATGTTACAAAAGGCGTGGCAGTCCCCAGATGGGGCATTGACCGGACTCTATTTGGCGACTGGTACTAGCAAAAATGACATTCGAGGACGGTACTTTCATCCGCAGAGTCAAGAAGTCGTCAATCCCATGGCATTGGATGAAAAGCTCCAAGATGACGTTTGGGCGTTTTCGGATGAGTTGGTCAAAGCATACATGACGCCAATCCAGGTTCCCTCCCAATCTACGACTAGTAGTGACGCGGATGACGATGAGACCACTGATGGTGGTGGCAATGGATCAGACCAAGCTGCTGATCAGCCACCCGTTGAACAAGCGGCCGAGATTATAGAAAACGAGGAATCAGAAACAACAGAAGAAGCCATTCCAGAAGATGTAACTGAAGTGAAAGTCCCGATTGAGGACGCAGAGCCAGATGCTGGGGTAGAAATTGAAGAGGAAGCACAAGATGCAGATGCGGAGCCAGAGGTCGGAGGAGAAGAAAGTTCAGAAGAAGCAGGAGATGTCACCACGAAACAAGAAGGAGAACCTATGTTGTAGAGACTACCGAAGCTGCAGAATAGATGATGATTGCCAGAAGGGCAGCCCCTGATAAAACGAAGGAGGGGTAGATCAATAGTACAAGCGAGAAACACAAAAGCAAATTCAAGGCATCAAGTTGTACAGCAGGTGCTGCATTGGGTTATTCCTTCACTGCTGGTAAAGAGAGCAGTCCATCTAGCTAGCTATAGGCTTGTTCACCCTATCGTTAGAGTTCCGTACGTATAGTGAGCTGGGGCTTCATCGGAGCAACGTCCTTTTCCACTTTCGTCGGCAACATGACCAGCGGTATTGGAGTCGTCTGTTGTACGCAAACAGGAAGCTTCTCTGGCTACATGTAGCTCCTGTTTTTGGAGGAGAACACATGGACGGGCAACCTGAGGAATGAGTCAGATCTGGATACAAGCTAGCTTGGCTGGACCACAACAGCCCACACAATGTTGCATTCAGACTTGTGTCATTTGGTATTCAAACAACAGAGCACCGAGTAACCAGCCTACTCCCAGCACAGCCAAAACAATATTGCTGGTAGCTGTTTACATCTCAGTCTCTTTGCAGCCTAACGATCAGAAGGCGCAAACGTAGGTTGACAAACGAAAGTGCACATGCATCCAAGGGCGGTGCAGCAAAGGTACCATCGCTGGCACTCGAAGGTTTTTCTGAACCGTACGGTTGCAGTTAAGCCCAGGCAGGTCTTGGCCTCATCTTAAATTTGCAGCACTAAAGTCGGCGTCTCTTCATACGAGACTGGTGACTCGAGGGACGAGTGATGAACGCAGTTGAGGCCAACGCACATCAGCACACAGGTACCAGATACACCGAATAGGTGGTTATGATTGCCACTCGATAGTCCAAGGGGCAGAGTACTAGTATACAGGGATGTGAGCAAAACCAGCCATGCATCCATGACCACTCGCTTGCAACCACACAACCGTCTGCAAATGCAATGTACAGGCCCAAGACTGTTCTCCAGCGAGCGACACCGATCTGGCTCTATCTCTACTACACTGTGTAGTAGTTCATGGCAGAGCGAATTCTTTTAGTATGATAACGATATTGGGAGGGGATATTGTATCCTTCATATAATAGTTAATCTGTTTGCATGTAGAAGATGGAGAGACAAGTTTCATTTGATTGTTCAACGGAGCTAGGCTGCAACGTAAAACATTCAAGATACCAGACCTCAAGCAGCCGAAGCTCCCATGCAGACTGCATGGCTGAGCATTTGAGCGTTCAAGAACATTTCATCGAGTTGTGAGTACGTGTGGCTCAAAAGGTTGCCTTCGTTGTCAACAGCAGTAAGGACAGGTTCCAACTGCTGTTGAAGCTGGCAGGCCAATTCAGCAGCATTTGCCTTGCTACCCAGATACTGGTACTGGATCTGGGCTTTGTTATTAAGGCATGCCATGCTGACAAACAAACACAATGTTGGGTCAACGTGAGGGGATGACATCATCTCTCCAGAGCAGAGTTCATAAAGGCGGGAGGCTTTCTGAATTCGAGCCATCTTTTGGTGCTTGACACCGTGGACGTGATAGGTCAGAGCAAGGTTGAAGAGGATAGCCACAGCAGCCATGCTGTGAGTTTGCACAGAGTCACTGCCATCTGTGCCAATCTGCAAAGACAAGGCTTCGCAGTGGATGTAGAGACCAGATTCATCGTCACTGAGCCCTTGAATCGACACTGAGAGCCACACTGGAGACTGGATGGAACCTTCGTTGGCAACTGGGGCCGTCGCAACTCCTTGTTGGACAATGGTTAAAGCTCTCGTGAAGCATGCAAGGGCGGCCTGAGTGTCGTGACGCGCAAGATGACCAATGCCTTGGTCATTGAGGTACATGTATGCTTGCTGGCGACTCCCAGAAGAGGGCTGGTGGAGTTGGTTGCTGTTCATCGTGGTAGTGGCCATGATCTCCGTCTCAAAAATGTTTGACAGTAACTGTTGCTTTGTTTGTGATTGCGAAGTAATGGCGTGTGCTTTTGTGAGAGAAAAAAAAGCTTTCCGTGAAAAGAGGTACAGTACGCTGTGTACGCTGGTGGCTGTCACTTGCCTGTTGTGCTTTTCTTGGAGAGATTTCCCGAAATAGAAAAGAACCGGGTCATCTCATGCAAACCATTCTGGTTCTAGCCGCTGTAGATCAGAGGTCACGAAAAGTGCATTTGCCTTCGATGGAGAGTGGAGGTAATTTATTGCAACAAATTATTTTGGAAATACCATAACTACCTGGCTTAGACAAGGCTTCCCTGGATTTCCGAAAATAATGGATGCCGCTATGCCGCTTGCCGCTTACGGACCGGTAGACCGGTACATATGTAGTATGATATAATCAAGGACAATACCGGTTTGGAGGCTGCCAAGCCAATTCTCACTCAGTCGCAAAAGAAATATGTGTGGCAATCATGAGATCAGGGGCGATTCTTTGGTGATTCTTTGTCGCTCGTCAATGCAATGGTCATCCAGTGACCACTCAAGTCTGCCCTAGCAAATCAGTAATCAGTACTACTAGTCTCTAGCTAGAGCTACAGTACTAGCTAGTATGCAGCTTTATCCGGTCCATCGGTACCGTAACAATTAATGCGCCTACTACATAATGCGTACATGTAGCCGCAATCAAAAAGCTAGGTCGACTGGCAGCTTCGGGTTGCTGTGTTCAAATCGAGTTGCAAATCAATCCAGCTTCCTGTAGTTCGCACCTGTGTCACGTTGGCCGTAGATCCAAAAGAGAGGCTCTGAAGTCATAACGTCATAACACACCCAGCCACTGAGTGCATATAGCTAGCTAGTAGCACATGTATGCATATGAGTAGCTAGCAAGCGGGTCATAAAAGCCAGCACCAGGAATCAATGCCTCGAAGCCCATCAACCACTCCCTATTCTTCGTCCATTCGGTTTTACTTTTCAGGGGCATTTTCAGCCAGCTTCGCCAAGAACTCCCGTGGAGGGCAGCAGCTGGCACCCACCAATCAGGAACCATTGCTTGTGTCCATGTCACTACGTCCTTCTTCGACCTGAGCCCACAGACCCTGTTGCTCTTAAAATATTGACAAGCCCACATTGCCGCTGCATTCTCGATAACCTGCATACAGCGAGAACTGAAAGTTTTCCCGAGGATATCATTCGGGGATGTTCTAGATGTTCCCATGCAGAATCTTGTCGCCATGTCGCCTGAGAAGAGCTGTCGCCTGAAAGCTGAAAGTATGAACATCAACATGCCCATGCCCAGACTCAATTACTTTACTCAGGGCCATCGGCTGCCCGACAGAACCTGCCCCGTGCCTCAGTGCGGCAAAATCGAATAGCCTGGGCTTTTCGCTGTCAGTGGCCTCGCCGCTCGCCCCCCTTGATCCGCGAAGTCAGGCAAAGCTTCCACGCCAAACCCACTGAACACAACAGTCATGTCAATAAGCTCTTTGTCGAGTTCGATCGTTACACGCCCTCCTATTAATTGATCCCCAGCTCTTGACAACGATGAAACGAATTGTTGCTTGGATCCGGAGCTTCATTCGCCAGATGACGGGTCCTTTTGCAAGGAAGAACCAATAGGTAAAGTGACATCTCATTCATCGGAGAGGCAGGTCTGCATCACCACGACAATCTTCGTCCATGTACTGACTGACGCTCGTTTCCTCCTCGTTTCTTTCACTGTCGTCTAGATTGCCGCAAATTTGACCTTTGTCCACTTCCACAGCTTCCGAGTTGGTTGTAACTGTCAACTGGTGCTATTGTAGTTATCGTCTCCAATGCAAGGATCTCTGCCGAACTACTCAAATCTTTTGCCTCCGTAAGGTCTGCCAATCCATTCTCATCGTGCGACAAATGATTGACGGAAATATCGAATGTATTGGGCTGCTCTTCTTCCTCTTCCTTGTCTTCTACACCGTTGCCATCCTCATCACGGAACTGGTGAGACGAAGATCCTCCCGATGTGCCAAACGATCGACTGAGAGACGTTCCATGACCGCCTCTGGGTGTCAATTCGGACGACCTCATGAGAGAGCTGCCACTTTGTCGTGACATGACGGAACTCCTGACCGCATGGCCTTGTTGGTCGTCTTTCGTACCGATTGGACGGAACTTCTGACGGATTCCACGGCATTGTCGACCACACAGCAAGCACACCCGGGGTATCATAAAGGCATCAATGAGCCAAATAGGAAAGGGTATCTTTACTCCGAGATCTTCACAGAGTGCAACCAACAGCGCTGGTGTCCAAACCACTAAAAAGGCGCCAATAAAGACGGCAGCCTTGTGCAGTGCAAGTCGGCTGTTTCGTGCCCTTCGTTGGACCCATTCCGACGAGTATTGTGCCATGGCTCGTTCCTGCTCTCGTACCGTTTTGTAAATAACGGCCACGCTGCAAATGATGGTCAGCATGCAAATGGAAAATGACACAATCTGTGCCACACTGCGCCACATCCAGGTATGATTGCCTCTAATGCAGGGGATATCAGGATAGTGGTCACAACCAACGGGGTAGGTAATGACGTAGCACAAGAATGGTGTGGGATTGTAGAGTTCGAAAATGAGGCAGATGGTGGCCAGCAGCAATGGGATAATTCCTGCCATGCAGAGAGGGTTCCAGGCTGGCTTCGGTCCACTGGTATTTGACACAGAGTAAAAGTTGACGCTGAGACTGGCACAACTCTTTATCTGCCACAGAAAGGTACCGATGTTAATTAACACGTGACAATTGTTGCTAACAATCAGGAGACCTACATACGACCAACCACCACGGCACACCCAACACCACACCAGACACCCACCCTTGTACATCCAGATCCAGTGTGGTGAACACTGTTGACTAGATCTACGCTGAAGGAAGTACTGTAGACCTATTTCCAGACTGGTAGTTCGAAAATATAAATGCTTATTCTGGCTTGCTGACTAGCTAGGAGGCTAGCTAGGAACAGCAAAGCACCGAGTTGGTGATTTGGACTGTACCGGTAGGTATGGAGGTACCGGTAGGTAGGAGCTATAGAGCTGCTATGGTACCTTTTTCTTTCATCCAACTCCCCATATCACCAAAAGAAAAAGCCCGACATCTCTCGAGCCGAATCATACACCGTCGACCTAATCAACACGTGTAGTACTAGTAGGGGTCCAATAAGCCATACCGGTACGTATGCTCCTCCGAGGAGATTGTCCATTCTCAACATCTCCAATAATTCCAATGCAAACCAGAACCTGTTGTCAGAAGCTTGATCTACATGTACGGATCGGACTGCAAATAATACACGGCACCCAACACCCTCACCACAGGGTGCCCTACCGCACTGGGATGAATGATTCAATCGCCATGATCATGGATGGATACTTGTTCGCCCTCTTTCATTGTTGCCACGCGCTCATCCTTTACAAAGATTTCATGACATGAGTCTTCGTGGGCATTGGATGTAAAGGGGAGAGAGCGACCGACTGGCAGTGGCAAGCTCTGTGCCGTTCATAGGCGTCTGAAAGCAACAAAAACAACTAGCCATTGCTGCATTTTAGCATTGAATGCTGCCCAGCCAGGAAATGTTGCCTGTGTTGATTATCATGTCATCAAATATGGTTGGGCCTTCATGTTTTCGCTGGGAGCAACCTCTTTGGATATACCCAGGGTAGGTTTGATGTTTGGGAGACGGAGAAGATGGCACAAGAAGATCTTTGACTTTGAATCACAGCAATGGTCGGTGTGCGGTTCTCGTGGAAGTGCATACCATGAAGAAAAAGAAGTTCGTGCTGCTTGCATCGTTCTTTGGGCTGCTGGTCATGTTGTAATAGAAAAAGAATTGATTAGTACTAGTAGAAGAACACGAGCAGCACAAACATGCTTGCTCATGTGCTCCACACTCCAGCAACCATGTTGTCGCTGTTGACATGACAACCACGGGGGGCTCAAAACTAGTAGAAGAAAAAGAAGGCACCTGGAATCTGGGAGAAGCGGAAACTGGGATCGGCAAGATGCCGCTGCAACTTCAAAGATCCTGCAACTTCGCTTCACATAACAGCTCTGTTTGCCAACCCGGTCTTGGCTTGCTTCTTTTTGCTGGCATGAACTTTATTGTGACCATCATCATTCCTTCCGCCACCGGTCGGCGTGTAGGAGTGGGAATGAAATCTGAATCAATCGAATCTACCGAGTACACGTACAAGCTACTACTAGCTATGCCATACCGGTAGAGTAGACTGGCTAGACTACTGGCTAGATCTGGCTGGCTACTACCGTACTCTCTACGTGGTAATCTAGTAGCTCTAGCTAGTGGTACGTACATCGTACCTGTAGAGCCAAAGAGTGGAGGTGGGTGGGTTTGGGTGATCTGGTGTTCTAATGTCATGTTGTTTTCGCTGCCGTACGCTGTGTATCATACGACGAGCTGTCTTTCTTAGGGGGCGTGACGTCTGAAGAAGCAGCGGAAAAGCACTTCTACTTTTGCCTTGAGATCTACTACGAGCTGGCCCGAGGAGCTTCGCTGCTTCTTCAAAAGTTACGTGACAAGACTCTATCGGGAACCTGCTTCTTTCTCGCTCGCTCGGACAAACTCCCGCATGAAACCTTTTGATAGATCCTCTACGCACTACCAGCCAGGGTAGTCTAGTACCTGCCAGTGGTAGCAAGATCCACGTTCAACACAAGCTTTGCTTGAGAAGCGATTTGAGAGCAACTGCATCTAGCCTGCTAGCTAGCTAGTTGCTACTCAGAGCACCAAGACTACTTGTAGCTGCGATCGTAGAATGCTTGCGTATTGATGAGAGGTACACTGAGTTTGGTCACTTTACTCTAGCTAGCAAGAGATCTTGCTTCTCGCTCTTGGCTCAAATCGAAAGATCTTACTTCTTTCTCCAACAAGGAACAACGAAGCATGCTCCCCCAAACACCGTTATTGCGACAAGATAGGTACCGGTATCCTTCTGCAATACTGCAAGCTGTTGCTGATTAGTTGGATCTAAAAGGCAATAAAAGGATGCTAAGCCAGTTTCTCGAGTGACGGTACTCGTACAGTACGTTTAGTGCCCACAGACAGTCTTTGTTGGCAATCTTGGGCTTCTAAGTTCTAAGATCAGACTCGAGCGAGATGTGGCTCCAAACTCCAAACTCCAAAAGGACTGGCCAGAAATCAGTTCACTTTCATTGATGTTGTAATGTCCTCTTGGGCTCCTTCTGTGACTCAACATCTCCACACTCCTCACTACTGGGTAGCTGCCACTTTCTAAAAGTTGGACTTCTTACCATTAACACCATCCAGGCATAGAGAACTCGAGATCATTCCGCGACCAAGCTCCTCCTCACCTCCAGAACATTCGAGCCCTTGAAAGCTTGAAAGCCATAAGTCTAACTACTGCTTTAGTAGTGCGCAAGCAATAAAGGATCCAGGCAGCTTGAGTAGAAGTTGTAGGCTAGTACTACATGTAACTAGTTTCTTCTGGCAACTGGAAGCGTTAGCTGGGGCCCCTCAAAGCTCCAGACACAGATCTATAATCCTTTATGGTTATCGGTAGCCAGAAAAGAGGAGAAATGGATTGATCGCCCGAGCGACACTAGACTACTAGATCGAGGGCATTGAGGCATTGAATTATTGATGGCTGCCTCCGCTGCGTATCGTACGGTATTATTGGTACGGTGGGGGCTGAATCTTGGTTGTTTCTGTGCTGTTTTTGCAATTACATGTTAGGTATTGGTGGGTTCTTGGTAGGATGCAACCGGTTCATGAAAAGAGAGATGATGCGAAACAAAGCTTGCGCAATGTGGGAGTGAAGAAAGCAGCGATAAATTACATGTATTATTGTCTGCCCCCCCCCCACCCTTTTCTCTATCCCTGTCAACAGTCAACAGTTAGTTACTGTCAACTGTCAACTGCAAAAGCGCTAAACCATCGCCATGTCGCCAAGTGAGTGTTCCGTGAGTTGGAACTAATCTGTAGTTTAGCTGGTCATTCAAGGAGCTTTCACAGCCTCTGTGTTGACTTTTGAGCTGTTACAGGATACTGTACTGGAGTTATTTATTTGTTCTAGTTCTACTGGGCTTGGCGGGGGAAGATTTGCATTCTCTGGTAGCCAACCCTCAACCCTTGCCACCACCATAGCTGCCACCATCATCAAATCACCAAAATTAATACCCTGACCAGCACGGTACTAGCTAGCGTACCAGCTAAAAGACTGTTACGTTTACAATACAGGTAGATTGTCCGTATTCGGTATCGTGGCTACTGACCATCGATGTTTCGGTATCACCACCATGGTGGTGGTGTTATTAGCTTACCGTAGCTTGTAGATAGCTATCCGGTAGCCCGGTAGTTGTACAAGTGGACCGGTACGAAAAGCTGGGTGGTTTACGCAACAAAATATTAATTTTATAAGTACTCGGAATAGCTCAGACAATTAACAGGACAAGAACCAAAGGCACAAAGATTGCACAGGCTAGCTAGTAGCGAGTTCTGGCTAGGCTTTACGTGTTGAAGTACGGTACCGTATGCTAGCAGCGCATCCACAGTCATCTCGTAGTCAGGCTTTAGGTTGACTTTGATACCGCCGAGTTGTTCTCTGGGGGAGAGTTTCATTCTGGGGCGTAGCCCTTGATAAAAGACCCCTGACCCACTTCAAGCTGGATTAAGTGTGAGAACCTGTGGTACTAATTCGCTTGGAATCACGGACTTTAGGACAGCATTATGTCAGTGAAGTTGGAACAGATGGTGGTCAGAACCAGGAGCATTGTCCATTATGACATTGACTGGAAACTTTTGGATAGTGATGAGAACCTGATTTTTGAGAGAAGTCTTGAGGCTTCGCAAACTTGCAGCGTGTACCATTCGTGGTTCGAATTTGGCCTTTCAGAAAAGAAGGTCAAATAAAGTATTAGAGGGTGCTGCAGAAAGAACAGATCAATAGCCACAAGGGTTGGCATCGAGCATTAACAAGCGTGAATGACGAAAAGGTGAAGAAGGATAGATGATGGAAAGACAAGAAAGTCCGCTTTGACCGGCACATTCGTTGGTCCTGTAGGTATGGCTACTGACTTGCACGCTGGTTGCCCCTGATGTTTCGTCGAAGGTAGCTGCCCCCTTATTTCATTCGCTTTCTTTTCCCCCGCGACAGCTGTGCCACAGTCTTTTCCTTCCTCTCTTTTCCTCTTTGCCAAATTGCCAAGATCAAGCCTAGCTCGCTACTATCGGTAGTAGCTCACTTCAAAAGATCAAGTGGTCGAGATACCCAGAAGCTACCCAAAAGCTACCCCCTGCTACCCAACCCAATAAGCTCACAAATCGAACAGTTTCTCTCTTTGAAACACTTCTACTTTCACCCCTCTACCGAGCACTTCAACTACTATCAACTAATAAGCAAGATGATTTCTGTTTCTAATTTGGAATACATTATCCACCTGAACAATGAAGGTACGGCAATGCTGGCATCGTCCAATGAACGATTGGCCCGTCAAGCGATGAACTTGTTCCGCCAAGCACTGGCAGCCATTGACGAGTTGGACCGCAAGAGCAATTTTAATCTCTTTGGAGCAGCCATGCCAGCAGCAATGGGTCCTTCGGTCGACGACGTCTGCTGTTTCTGTACCGTTCCAGTGCCCGCCTTGACCGACTCGACGGTGGACAGTACCTTTTTCTACTGCCGTCAAGGCATTTACTTGAAGCCAGCCGCCCTCGCTCATGCCATGTCTCTGGACGGCGTGAGTCAACTACTGCGTTTCTTTTTGGCGGTCGTCTTGATGAACACGTCGCTGGCATGCTACAAAGTGGGCCGCTACTTTTGTCTGCAGCAACGACCGGAATACCAATTGAAGGCAAATGACCTCTTTCATCGATCCCTCCATCTCTACGTGGAAATCTCCAATCTCTACGACGCCACGGAACAGGCCGCCGACTTGGCCTATTTTGCCATGGTCGCCAAGAACAATTTGGCATGGATCTTTCTCCATTTGGGACATCGATCGCATGCCAAACAGGCACAATCCCAGCTCCTACAAGTCATTCAAGATCAGGGCAAGACACTCACCACACCAGAAGCACAAGAATGTGCCAAGGAATTCTTTCTCAATACCACAATCATGTCCATGACCGGGTATTGCTCCAAGCTTCCAGCGGGGGCTGCCTAATCTCTTCCGACTTTCTTTTGTGGCACCAACAGAGGCCACTGTGTTCCATTCCTCCCGACTTTCTTCCCTTCTTTCTATCTACCTACCATTACCTCCTCTCCGTATCATTGTTAAACTTTTTGCATGATAAATTGCATATTTCATAACGATTACATCATCTTTTCTTCTTTGATACATTCTAGCTAGCTACATGTATCCATCTGCCGTTGTGCTACTCGGTAGCTACCGGTACAGCACCTACCTAAATGTACCGTAGGCCCTCGTATCTTACACCTCCAGAAGTTTGCTTAGCTTGGGGTCACTCGAGGCGAACTCGTAGTTGGTCCGCAAGGGTGGAACCGTACCGTAGTCTATCCTCTAGCTAGACAAGTCCAATGGATCGGATCCGAACCAAGATGTTGCGGGCAGTGGAGCGTTCCTGTCTCCCGAACTGGCTAGTGGCCACCCCGTAGAGCTTGGCTGTAGCTAGCTAGCTACTAGCTACTAGCTAGACTATGATCAAGCAAGTACTGTAGCGCACTTCTCGCCAGATGTACCGCACCTGTTCGCAAAAGAAGAAACAGAGAAGCTGGGTGGAAAGAGCTGTGGAAAGTCAACGTGATAATGTGGTTGAGTCGTTGAGTCCAGTCCTTGCACCGAGCACAGCCTCGTTTGACCCAACATAATAATAATATTGCATTGCTTTTCACGTCCGCTGTCATTGCTTCCTTCGTCCCCCGCTTTGTTGGTTTCTTTGTGCGTCCAGGCCAGCCACTCATCAATGGAAGTACAATTGCTACAGTCTATTGCGTCGGTGCAAGAGAGCAGCTGTAGCCCCATCGTGCCAATGCAGAAGCACCAAGGACACCATGATTGATTGGCAGCTGCTTGCTGAGAAGGACACCATGATGATTGGCGGCATCGTGCGGCTGAGAAACCAACGGCAAAGAGGACGGTTCCAGCTAGAAACGCCAACGGCAAAGATGCCAACTCGGACACATCGTCGTGGCTTGGCAATAAAAGATATGCGCAAGGGAAAAGATATCCAAGGGGGAAATAGGTGTCCAGCATAACCATTCTGTTGCAATATTCCTTTGCTTTGTTGGAGTTCATTTGATCATTTCACAACCATAACTAAGAAGGAGCACCATCATCAAGAGAACCATGACAGCACGGACCAGCACACGACGATCCCTCCTCCTTGGCTTGTTCCTTTGCCAATATTATGCGAGACCCTCGTATTCCATGAAAGATTGCATCGAACCCCTTCGAATGGATCGACAACAATCCAAAGGTCCCACCCATTGTTCCATTGATACCGCCTGGGCCCCTCAACCCATTTGCCACAACAAGCCAGAGGATGAGGAGGATTGTCCTCCAACTGACAATGGAAGCAACGTGTGTGCATATGTCATTGAAAGCCTCTATGCCGATTGGCGCATGTTGGATGGAGCCTTTTTGACATCCGGGACATGTCAGGCTTCGATTCGACAAGGAGAATTCACGTCACAAGATGCCCTGCGAGTGCTGCCTGCAAACCATGAATTGGTGGCCATTCGAGTGACAGGTAGGGCGTTGAAGAGAGCATTGGAACAAGGTTTGGTAGACTATTACGTCCATGGCAACCTCGATGCCTACCCCCACACGGCAGGTCTCTATTACGAGTTGGATCTACTGCAGCCACCCGGACAACGCATTCAAAATTTGAAACTACTGGGTTTTAGCTGCAACTGGAAATCGTTTGACAATAATGACAATGACTCCATCTTGCTTCTGACTGATGCTCACATTGCCGACAGCCACCTTTTCCAAGGGAATGTTTTGGCCACCAGCAAAACTGGTCGAGGTAGTGCCGAAAGCTTCTTCCTCCATGCCACTTCCGTGTGCACCCTCAAGGACAATTGGCATCGGATGCGATTGCGACATGAACCACCCACCAACATGATCCCACTGGATGGTTTGAATCAGCAACGACAACAACAAAATGTACAAGTGGATGGTGGAACCAAGCCTACGTTGGCAGCAACCATCTGACTGTCTAGCTAGCTAGCACGAGATGATAAAAGGCAGCTTAGGAAGAATGGTGAGGATCAATGGGCCAATCAATCACTCTTTTTGGCTCCATTTACCATTGGGCATCGGACTCTCTCGCAATCAGCATCTTCCTGAACTGGATTGAGCGATAGTTTCCTTTGACTTGAAGGACTACTTGATTCTTCTTGTAAAGTATGCCTTCAGCTTCAGCTCTTACCTCTAGAGCTACTAGCTGGCTAGCCATGCCATGTCAGTACAAGAGTTCCCAGATGATCACACACAAGTTATGAACAAATAGATCCCCCACATTCTTTGCAAAAGTCTAGTTAGGAAGTGGTGTTGGTTGGTAGCGTGCGTCCACAAGCATCTCTGAGTGTAGCGACGGCCCATCGCGTTCACAATTCATACTACGGTACACAGTGTAGCCAGTAAACGAAGCATCCTGCATGATGTAGACTACATACATGCATCTGATCAATACAAGGCTCGGAGAAACTGGAGCGACCGAAGCAAGCAATGTCGCCGCTAGAGACGGAACTCGCCTCCATCCAGAATCACAGCTCACGCATTCTTTGTGGGCCGCCCTGCTGGGTTTGGGTGTGAAGAAAGGTCCGCAATCGACCTTCTCCCTCGAGCTAAAACAGAAATGATGCAGGGGTCGTCCGTTCCATGTTGGCTGGTACTGGTACCCAGATGGCGTCGAGACCAACAACGTGAATTGCAGTTTTGCACTTTCTTATATATTCTTATATCAAACTCTACGAGCTAGCTCGTTGCTGCTGCTCCAACACCAAACAGTTGGCTGTGTGGCGCGGCAGTCTCACACAAGCCGGAGGCACATCACTTCCACAGGGTTGTTACTCCCAAGCAAGCTACCGGTGTCCAAGAACAGCCAAAGCCCAAAAGAAGGACAGAGCTTTGAATCCACCCGCCAACAAAAAACGGCAGCCCGAACTTCCCGTACCAAGCATCACGCAAGCGATCAATCCCAAACCAAACCAAGCCAAACCACCGGTGTCACCCAGCACCAGAGCCCTCCGCTCTTCAAACATCAATGATAAGGTATTCCTCCGTGTCCCCCTCAGACATGTAACGGAAGGTCTTGGAGCGAATCTCTTGATCCAAGCGCTTCTCCAGCTCCCATTCCTCCTTGCTGACGTGGGCTTTGTTTTGTTGAGGTTTCTTGTCGGCATGGGATTGAGCAGCCTGGATTGCAGCCGGGGAATAGACATGAGGATCCACATTTCGAAGGATGTGATCAAGACAACCGACATTGAACCGATTCTCGACCAGTGTATCCACAAACTGTTCCAACGAAGGTCGCGATTGCTGGTCATCGAGAAGGAGAGCCTTCTTGGCCCGATTGATAGCCAAACGATTCAAGATCTTGTCCTCCACCGCTGGTGCGAATTTGCAACCTTTGTCGTTTGGTGCGTCTGGTGGTGAGGTAGTAGTGGGAAAAGGAATCAAAAGAAAAGTCAAGCTCGGGTGGTCTTGAATGGCCGCAACTACTGGTGCCCAGTGATGCGCTTCTTGGCAACAAAACTCTGCCAGAATTAGGTCTTCCAGGTGACATGAGCCACGGATGAACTCTCCAAGCTGGGCAAAAAACGCTTCTGTCATTTCCATTCCCGTTTCCGTCCTTTCACCTTCATCACATTGACGCCAAAGTTCCAAGTAGTCAACATCTAGCTCTTGAAGTCGTCGAAAGAACTTTGGGTACTCCAGGTCGCCACAAAATCCAAGCCCAAAATATCCAATGGTCATGTTGTTGTGTTGCATGTTGTCCAACAGCATTGTCAAATCATCATCGAGAATTCTACCTCCGATATAGCAAATGTGGACGTCGTCCAATTTGTCTGTTCCTCTTTTGAGTACCCGGCAAAATTCGGGCATATCAAATGCGTCGCCAGGAAAGGCTCTGTGAAAAAGAGCGGAAAAGGTCAAGCAAAGGGACTTTCTGTATCGCTTTTGGAACAATTCCACGAGGACTTTCTCTAGCAGCTCGAACGTCGGAATGGGATAGGCAGAACTCCATTCATGATCAAGATAGATTTCTACATCACCACCGCTACAGTAAAGGCCCATGCTCACTCCCACCTGAGTGGTTTCGCCGCGCGCCATCTCCATCTCCTCTATCAAAGCTGGAGAGACACCGCGTGCTTGAAGATCATTGAATCGCTCTTGCCGACCCATTTTGGCTGTCGTTACTTCTTTCCAGATTCTTCTGTACGAACTCTTGGTCTCTTGCTCTTGGGCTTGTTGCTTGCTTGTGATGGTCCAATGGGTCCTTGGCTCCTCGGAATTGTGGTTGCTTTTGTTGCTCGTTGGAGTGCATCTTTTGTTGCTGTTATTCGTGACTGCAGCATTTGAATTAGCCATGTTTATGACGTCATTCCATTCTACGAGCCCAGCACCACAAAAATATCCACGCCCACGGAAGCAGGCCAAGAACGCAAGAAGCCTGCCAGACTACCGGTAGCTAGTACCGTACCGTACCGTACCGGGACCGTACACAAGTCCAGGCCTCCCAAGCTAGAGACTCAACTCTCAGATTGAAGGGAGTCTCTGGTAAAATCGTCAGGGGCCATCAAACCATGGCATGATACCTTTGGATATGGCCGCTTGTGCGCTTTCGTTTGCAATCAAAGGAGATCTTGATGAAGCAACTCCAACCCGGGTTGAAACCTGATCCGGAATTGTGAACCACCAAAGAAGAATTCACTTTGTGGGCTTGTCGCCAATACCATGACTGTCAAGGAGGAAAGCTGCATCATTCGATGTCCTACAGAGGCGTCCCGTATCCAAAAACGCCCACCAACGCAGTTGAAAAGCTGGTACTGAGAATGACGAGCGCATCGGGGGAGGAAGAACTTGAAGCCAGAAAACCGGCTGCAACATCCTCCCACCGAAACACTATCTTCATCTGCAACTGGAGCAAAAGTCCAAACATGCTACTGCAGTGATTATTCCGCAACCACTGCAGATTCAATCATTGGGGTTGCCAAGTTCCGTTGAAGCCAATCACTTCAGGCTGAAACGAAGAGTTGTACTTATAATTGTGTATAAGCTCTATGAAGGTACTATATACTATAGTAATATTGAAGTAGGTCGAAAGTCATGGTACAGATCTGTATCCAACATTACGGGTACAGACACAGGAATCGCCAACCAAACACGGAGAGGATCCAATCTCTTGTGTGTTGTCAACGAGTTTGCTCCTGTTGCCTTTTCAATCACTCGACGACGGCTGGAGTTCATCCTGCAGCAGCCTCGAGCGACCGTTCGAGAAGGACTTGCTGGATGAATCCAATTTCATATCAGCCCAACCTACCGTATATCTATAGTGACAGGAATACAGATCAAGCCAGCTAGCTGTCTAGTTGTATGGATTCTATCCCACAATAGAGCAGAGTCAGACACAAGAGGAGAATCTTAGCTTTAGAACAAGATCATTCCTGAGCTCATAATCTCAATAAAACTACCTTATTGAACAGCAAATGATCTAGCTATTCCAATAGGAGTTTGTGTTGAATTCACAGGTCAAGTACACCTTACTTCCAGAAGCAACGCCTAACAAGTTCTGGTAAGCCCCCAACGGCAACGCCTCATCGTGAGGCTGCGCCTCCGCTCGAGGCAACCTCATTGTCGAGTCTTCCACGTAGCATCCTTCCGGGCCAATTCCAACCTCGTTCGTCGTTCCATGCTGCTGTCCCGTGCTGCGGTCACGGTTGGATACAGTTGCGGCCTTCGCCATCTGTGCCAATGGCTTGCCTGGAGAATCACATCGGCGGGCATTTGGTAGGCTAGCCGCTGAATTTGTTGCGGCCGCTTCATTGGAGCCATTGACTTCACAAGAAAGGCATGATGTCCGATTCATAGGTCCCTCCAACGTGAATGAGTTCCATTCTCTCTCGTGGAAGCGATCTCGGAAGGGTGTACCACTGATATAAGCTCCGTCTACGGGTATTGTCGACGGGCTCTCTTCCAGGGTGACGGTTGCCGTTGTTGCGGTTGGCACGAAACAGGTTCTGTCGTCTTCCAGGGTTGGAAAATGGATTGTGTGCCCTCCTCTTGGTCCCATTTCCAGCCTGGGAATTATCGGAGGAGTTAGGGTTGTTGTTGTTGGCATTATCATTGGATGGGGTTGGCTGTATTGGTGTTGTTTGGCAGGCATTGAATATCGATCATGCGGGAGGGGGCTCCTCCAAGGTCGGAATGGGCATGAGTGGAATGGATGGAGGGTCCATTTCCATCAAGCACGAACCTGGATTCGTTCGCACGAATCCAGATTCGTGCGTTTATTAGGCTTGGACAGGCATGACTGGAATGGATGGATGGGTTGGGTCTGACTCAACTGGGAAGGAAGGGTCCATTTCCATCAAGCACGAACCTGGATTCGTTCGCACGAATCCAGGTTCGTGCTTTTATTAGGCAGGGAGAGGCATGACTGGAATGTGGAATGGATGGATGGGTTGGGTCTGACTCAACTGGGAAGGAAGGGTCCATTTCCATCACCCACAAAGACTCACGGGTAGCCCTTCATCTGTGGGTGTCTTGTACACCTGAGATATGGGTCTCTATGGCTCCGTTAAGCGGTACCAGTACCGTATGGTCTGGAGCGGAGATGCCTTTGAATAACAATTTTGTTACTTCTATAAACTGGAGTACTTCTTATCTGCTGCCTAGCTGCGTTGACGATCAATCTCCAACAATAACATCAGCAACAAAAATTCTGAGAATGAAGGAAGCCAAAGAAAAAGTGGACGAAAAGGGCTCAAGGGGTGACATCGGAGGGTTCCCTTCTAACTTTTCCGGAGCGCTCTCCCTTCTCTAATCAAAATTTGCAACTTTTCCTGAGCGCTTTCCCTTCTCTAACCAAAATATGCAACCTTTCCGGAGCGCTTTCCATTCTAACTCTTCGGGAGCGCTCCGGAGTTGGCCTGCGCACACCTTCTCTAAGTGATCGGAAGAAGAAAATTCAAACAACTCCCGAGTAACAGGTGACTGAATGATTGATTCAAGTCCATTTTTTGATGCCAACCTCTCTGACAAGGTTTCCTCGATCTATTATTACTACTGTACTGGGTCTCAGAGGCTCCCGTGTCCCAGCTCTCAAAGTTTCCAAGTGTTGGGATGACTGTGGTGCCCTCGATCTCTTCCGATAGTCTTGCTCCTTCGCTCCTCGCTGCCCTCCTGCCTTTCCCCCTTTCCTTGGTTTCCATGTTGCCCTGCTTGCGCACTTGATTGCTTGCCCTGCGTTCCTGCATCGTGCCCTCCCCTCTGTCCCCATCCTCATCTTAGCTCTCTCTATCCCATAGTAACTTTCCCGTTTATTATTACTGGTAGTTATAATACGGTAGTAGTACCTGGTACCTGGTACCTGTACGGTGGGTAACGTTGTGGCTTGGACTACGTATTTTGTGCTCTCATATCTCTTCCTTTCTCCCATCACTCATTCATTCAAGCATCATTGTGGTCGCTTCTGGAGCATCCCACTTCCGAAATTGTGTGGATGCCATTTCGCCCATTTTTGATGTGTCGGAGCCTGCCATGGAACGGATCAAGCAGCTGTACAAATGACACAGCCGTATGTCTTTCCAAGCTCCCAAACCATCAAGGCTCAATACCTTTCCTTGTTCAACCGTGCCAAAATAGAAGAGTTGAGAGGCAATGTCATCAATGCCTTGCTTGAACATGATCCAGGACCTTTCCAACAAGAATGACATCCCAACAAAGGACTTCCAAACCACGATGGAATATAATCATCTGTTTGCATTGATGGAGGAACATCTGCCAGCTCTACTATCATGGTCGTCCAGAGATCACCCAGAAGCCGATTTACGTTGCGCCTCTTCGTCTCTACGACATTTCGTCCTCATTCAAAGCTATGCAAGTTCACCGACAAGAAAACCTTCTACGGCTTTGCCGCCACAATCATCCATATCAGCATGAAAGCCGTGCGATACGTAGGTCTCTTCCACAAAGACACAGTCATGCCCATATGGAGTGCCCCCGATAGTGTCAAATAGTTGAGAATTTAAAAGAATCTTCTGTCGATTGCTCATGCAGCTAGCTAGGCTAGCTAGAGACAAACCGCACACGATTTGATTCCATCCTCTGTGCAGGAGTTCGTGCGTGCTGCTCCTTTCACGCACCTTCTCGGGACGACACAGATCTTGGTACGAGTTGAGACCATCCGCATGGCGGTGCACGGTTTGGACAACGAGGGCATGGCAAATCTATCAGAGGGCGAGCAGATTCCAAAGGAACGGGACGCCAAGCATCCATTGGACATGAGATCTCGATGCCACTGATGAAAGTGAGTGCGAGACAACCAGGTTATTCGCACAAACCGCGTATTTGTCGCTCGCTCGCGTCCGTTCTCGATCTCCATATGCATGCTTTTAGTTTATCAAAGAGCTATGATTTTCTTATCATGCCACCGATGTCGCCTTGGATTCTGCAAATGAATTGGCGGCATCTATAACCGCGCCAACATCCGTACATTCCTGCGCCTGTCCCTGAGCATTGCCAGGCTTTCCGCCACCTCGCCCTCCACATGTTTCCAGCGTTGCTCGAATCCATTCGTCTGCTTTCAACCCAGCCTCCACGAGCGAGTCTGGAACAATAGCAAAAGCTGAAAGCTTTCCTCCGCTGCCTGGTTCTGCCTCACTTACGCCCAGGAAGGCCAGTGCACCTCCTGCGACCTTCTTGACATCATTCAACACCTTTTGTGATGCCTTGGAGTCTGCCCCAATGTCAACATTCAAGACAAGAACTTTCTTCTTGTCCGCCACAGCATCTTTCACCTCTTCTCTGACGGCGTTCAATACAATGTCGACACGTTGAGCCAACGCCGCCTTCTTCACTTCGTTGGCCTTCTTTTGTATCTTTTCTATTCGCCCACGCACTTCAGCTTTTACAGAGGCAGAAACGAATGCTTCATCCAGATCCTTTCGTAGTGCTCCAGCTTGTTTGTCGAGATCCGGCGTGTCTTTGGCATCAAACCCCTCCAGTTCTCCGATCTGTTGCAAGAACGTCTCCCCTTCTTTGATTGCCTCAGTTGCCATTTCTCCAGTTACAGCAGATATCCGACGGATTCCTTTGGCAACAGCCGTCTCCTCCACAATCACAAAGGCGCCAGCCTCAGCAGTGTTGGTAAGGTGGGTGCCTCCACAAAATTCAACAGATGTAGCGTCTCCAATCGATACAACTCGTACAGGATCGGGGTAAACTTCTCCAAACACAGCCCTTACTCCATCAATTTCCTTGGCTTCGGCCAAGGGCATGACTTTGTTGGTGACAGGCTGTGCCTTTTGGACTACTTGTTGGCAGTATTCTTCCGTTTTCTGAACCTGTTGAGGCGTCATGGCCTTTTTGTGGCTAAAGTCAAATCGTAACTTTTCGTCATTGCACAAACTTCCGCGTTGATCGACCGCGTCGCCCAGGATACTCCTCAGGGCTGCATTCAGAACGTGGGTCATGCTGTGGTTGGGGGCAATCAATCGACGACGATCATAGTCCACCTTGCAGTTGACGGCTGAGGCTCCCAGATCCAATGTTAGGCTTTCAGCTCCCAGCAAGTCATCCACCACACCGGTGTGCAAGACAAACCCAGCATAAGCCTGGGCATCTGTGACGGTGATCCTTCCAATCACGGTTTCGCCATCGTCTCCCAGCAACTCCAGTGTTCCTAGATCGGCCTCTTGTCCTCCGGCTTCGGCGTAAAACGATGTCTTGTCCAGGACCAACCCTACAACGTCACCTGCTTTGACTTCCCGTTGATTGCCTTCCTCCGTGGGAAAGACGGACATAATGGTGGCTGGTAGACTAACGTCCCATTTGTATTTGAACGAATCATCCGTAGGTTCAATGCCCGATTTGGATAAAAGAGCCGTTTCTTCCGCTTGCAATTCCAACTGCGTTGCTCCACCAGCCCGTGCGGCTTTTTGGGCTTGTCGCGATCGTTCCTTTTGCGCCGTCATTTCCGCTTCAAAGCCATTGGAGTCTACCTTCAATCCAGCTTCTTCTGCCATGAGTTCTGTCAAATCAATGGGGAATCCTAGTGTATCATACAAGAAGAATGCCTTTTCACCCGTCACGACAGAAGCTTTGTCGGCTTTAAGTTCTTCTTCCAACTCGCTAAAGAATTTGATGCCTCGATCGAGCATTTTGGAAAAGGCACGCTCCTCCTCCTCAATAATTTCTTGAATCGTTGCCTGCTGCTGTCGGAGTTCCGGGTAAGCATCTCCAAAGATATCCACCACAACGGGGACCAAGGTGGCAAAGAATCCCGGTTCGGCTTGTAGAATTTGTTGTCCGTAGCGAGTGGCGCGTCGTAGAATGCGCCTCAAGACGTAGCCCCGTCCTTCATTGTTAGGCACGGCTCCATCGGCAATGGCAAAGGATAGTGCCCGAGCGTGATCGGCAATGGCACGATATGCCGTGTCCCGGAGCGTGACATCGTCTTCCAGGACCTTGCGTTGGTAGGGTCCCACCTTGGAATGTTTGGCAATGGCATCAAAGAGTGGTGTAAAGACATCAATGTCGTAGTTGCTCGACTTGCCTTGCAAAATGGAAACCAATCGTTCTAGACCCATGCCCGTATCAATGTGTTGTGCTGGTAGGGTAGCCAAATCGGTGGGAGAGTTTCGGTTGTATTGAATAAAGACAATGTTCCAGATTTCAATGACATCTGGATGATCGGCATTGACCAGGGCGGCTGCATCTCGATTGCCAATACGATCGTAATGAATCTCACTGCAGGGACCACAAGGACCAGTGTCTCCCATCTTTGATTAAATCAGGATCCATGAATGAAGGCAATGCAATGAGGTAGAGGACGAGATGACATAAGATCAGCTTGGTTGGTTGGTCCAGGATCCATCCTTCAATCAATCAAGCCAAGACAATGCTGCCACGTACCTCCCAAAAGTTATCTTTGGCATCACATCCAATGACTCGTTCCGGCGGTAGAAACTGCAACCATAAATCTCTAGCCTCGGTATCCATGGGCACATCATCATTTCCCTGAAAGTAGGTGGCATACATTTGATCCGGATTGAGTTTGTAGACGTCTGTCAATATCTGCCACGCCCATTCAATGGCTTCCTTTTTGAAATAGTCGCCAAACGACCAACTCCCGAGCATTTCAAAAAAGGTATGATGATAGGTATCTTTGCCCACATCTTCCAAATCGTTGTGTTTTCCACCGGCTCGGATGCATTTTTGCGAATTGCAAGCTCGCGTCAAGGACGCCAGGGGTGAATTGGGATCAGCTTGTCCCAAAAAGATGGGTTTGAATTGGTTCATTCCAGCGTTGGTAAAGAGCAGGGTGGGATCATTGAGTGGGGCACAGGCACTGCTAGGGACCATGGTGTGTTCTTGATCTTCAAAGAACTCGACAAAAGCACTGCGGACCTTGTCGGTGGTCCATTCGGGAGTGTTATCATCCGACGCCGAGAGACGATTGGAAGCAGATACCCATCTCTGGTGACGTTGTTGGGTGACCAGAAAAGACGTCCTTGGCGTGGAAAATGAACGAACCAACACTTTTCCAGGATTTCTCCAAACCGACAGCAGCATCATCAGGGACGTGATGCCACACACTTGATGGAACACGGTGACAGAAGGCATCAGGTAGGTTGCTTTTGTCTCTTGGCTTGCCTTGATGTTTAAAGGGGTAATGAAGAAATTTGGCTGGAGGCTATCCTCTTTATTTCAGTTCTTGAGTTGCCTAGCTACTAGGATTTCCCTTTCTTCAGAACAAGCAACCAATTTAGGCCCTGATTTGTCGCTGGCCGGGAGAAAAATGAGCAGTCGCAATAACTTTGAACTCCTGCCACCACTGTTGCCATGGTCGCTGAGTTCGAAGCCACAGAATTCTTTGACTCATTCTCAAAGGCGTGCGTCAGTGATCGGTCACTATCTCAATCAATCACGAGTGAAACAATCAACGGTAGTTGAGGTAAACACTAGGATATAAGTATAAATTGCATGAAAACAATGTTTACCACATCTACCGGTATGATGAGATGCATCCAGCCCACAACAGCTCCAGATCAAATATTTAGCTTTAACCCCAAAGTTACCACACCTACCTGGTTAAAGATACCAAAATGCTTGTGACTGTTGTCGCTACCGGCACACCAAAGCTATCTCCAACATCAGGAAAATGTCCATGAAGGCGGTTCAATCCCTCTACAACCGGATCTATTATGGAAATGGAAGTGATCAGGATGAACAGCGATACTTTGTGCTCACTGGGAAGCCAGATTCAAGTCTTCTGTACTGATTGATGTTCTGCTTTGAGAAGTTTGCCGTTGCCTGGATAAGAATGAGTTTGACTTGCCTTGTCCAGTGAGGAGGAAAATGGGGCCTGGCACCCAAGCACAGAACACTAAAGACTGGTATGATTATTAGGAGGAGGAAGCGAAGTAGTCAACTTTTTTCGCCACTGAAACAATTATAAAATGCAGCAAAAAGTGAGAGTGCTAAAATACTGTGGCTGTTTGACTGAGTGAGAGTGAGCGACGAGTCAACCCACCACGCCACAGTTCTGCTAGTCTGGTGCCTCGTGCATTTCCCAAGGTTTTGATTCCCAGGACTGTTCTAGACCACATTCGCATTGTTGGTTGCAACACAATGAACAATAGTGGTTTCGCGAGTTGCTGGCTCAGTGGATGGGCGGCCCGAACTAGCTCGGTACCGTAGCTAGAGCGGTGCCAGAAGGCACGTGATTTCCAAAATGAAATCATTTGGACGGCCAAAGGCAATTATCTCAGCTACCCTTCTTTGGAAAGTGACCCTTGCTTGTTTAGATAGATTCATCATTCGCTTCTGCTGCATTAATACCTGGTATCTACTTGTCCGGATCTCTGGATCATGGAAAATATTTGTAAATACAATCACGGCAATCTCAAGAGGAAATAAAGCTTTTTGTTGGGCTATTTTGTAAGGGCTCTTACGGGGTGTTCGCATTAAATCTTTCATTTAACAGAACCGAGATGGTCTTTGAGACGTGGCTGGTTCATGCAGTCGCTGGTACGAATTGCCATGTACTTCTTACGATAAAAAAGATGCGTGAACTGGGAATACTACCGTTGGCTCTGAGAACTCAAAACTCTGAACACCAACAACAAGAAAGAAGGTTGATCATTTCTCGTTACATGTACATTCGCTTTTGATTGCTCTTTGGATGTCACAAATAGAATAACAACAAGCAACAGAAAGGAAATAGATAAGAGATCAGACCACTTCACACCACACTTGCGTTCTCCAGTTGTCCCTGACTCGACTCTCTCCGGGTTGACGTCGAAAGGTTTCCATGAAAGATAGGCAACGGTGAATTTGGCGAGAATGATTGGATCCACCTCATTTTTCCGGTTGGAAGGAAGCACAAGATCATCATTGACAATGAGAATGATCCTATTTTGGGTGCTGGTTGTTCCGGTATCTACCCAGCAACAGTTTATGGGTGGCAGCGGTTCGCTCGGCCGTAACACTGTTCACTGGCTGCGAGGAAGAATGTTTCAACGTGACAACAATGGGCTTGCCACCAATGGCACCAACAGAGAGTTTTTCGAGGTACGTGAGATAGTCTGAGGTCACCCAGAAGTATAGAAAGTTACCCCTGTGGTGCTTGGTCTGGGCAATGCTTTGTCCCTTTTGAAGCTGACTTTGTTGCCCTTTTCTGTACCCTTTTCGTCCAGCAGGAATCAAGATCCGATTACACAGACCCTGATACCCATGCCGTCAGCAACCAACTACGACGCCAACTTCACGACGCGCCCAGAAACCACTCCATGATGATTTATTCACCCGAGTGCTGTCCTGACAAGCGGTGGTCCGACTTTCCCGGGCATGTTCGATGCAACGCGACCGGAATTTGCTGCATTGCCATGTGCCAACACGAGCCAAGCTACCAGCCTCCCTGCTGTACCAATCACTTCCAAGATGATTACGTGGGAAAGGTCCGATGTGATGACCATAACCGGTGCTGTCGGGCTCTGTGTCAGGCATTCCCAGTACCGCCGCCGTATCCTTGGTCGTGGTACACGCCAGCGCCCTTGACGGATCCACCCGCTACCATGTCTCCCACATCGACCCCCACTCCTCGTTTGACCATGGCATATCTGCCCGGAGGACAATCTTTTCAAGAAGAGACCGGCGCCTGGCCTGTCAATATGGATCAGGAACAACACTGGACATACACCATCCAGTCCAATGGGACGCTGCGGGAACAGGGACTTTTCATGTTGGGAAATATCTACTCCATGATTGACCTCGTCGCGTGCAGTAACAATGGTGCCACAACCACTGTTGACATTCAATTTCGTCCCAATGCCAACGTGACTGTGGAGGCTGTAGAGTACATAGTCGACCGGGTACCCATCAATGCTGCCTTAGTTGTCAACGGGGACATGTTTGGAGGATGCAATTTCTTTCCAAACGACCAGGATGAACACCTGAACGATGAGTTGGACAAGTTTCTCGTTATCGAGAACATAGTAGCCTTCGACGATCATATTGTCTTTTCCGGGCGCCCAACGACGTTCTTTGATATGTTTCAAGAACTGAGCATGCGCATCCGACCGATTCCGGCAAATTACTTTATTGATTCGGATGCGGATCCATGCCGAAACATTGACAACGAGTTCACTTCCGCAGACAGTGGCCCTGACAGCAACAGCGGAGCAAACCTGGACATGCAAGTGCACTCTCACATTTGTTCCTCGAAACGCATTTCAGCCACAATCCAATACTCACCATCCCATCTCCTACAAGTCGGATTGGACCTCGACTACAATTTTTCCGTGCACACCTATAAAATGAACGTCACGGCAGAGCACGACGGACTGATTGGACTGTTGCAAGTGGAACGGGATCTCGAACTAGAGGAGACGTCAGTGGCATTTCCAGTCATGGGCATTCACCGGAGCTTTCGGCTGACAATGGATGCAACCTTCAAGACGATGATGCAATCCATGCCCAGTTTCAACATGTCCATAACGGGCCAAACGATCAAAGTAGTAAATGGAGCCGTGAGGTGGGATTTGTCGGTGGATTTGCGCGATCCAGCATCCACCATTGACGTGACGGTCCAACACACCAGTCCAATCATCGTCGCCAACGTTTTGGAGACGAACAGCAGCAACAGCTCATCACTGATGTTCCATGTGATGGAAGAAGAAGAAGCTATTCCCAGCTATCTGGATGCCTTTGTTGGTTTTGAACCAACCATTACAGCCTATCTGGAACAGTTGGAGGTTGTGGTGAAGCCCAACGTGGGATACTTCATCCGAGGCAAAAAAAGGGACAACAGCAGTATTTCTTATCAACCCATAACGTCTGGTGACGTTGAGGAGCTCTTCGGAATCTGCGACAGGCCCCACTACTTTCAAGCCTCTCTGGATGCTGGAATGCAAAATGTCCAACTGATATCAAAGCTGGAGTTTCTCAGAGGCGACCAGCTCCAGCAGGATACTAGCCACCCGTACGCAACTTATGCCAAAAAAGACAAACTCGACAACGACGACTTGATCCTGGAGGAGTTGGCAATGATATGCCTCGTTCCCGCAAAGGCAAAGGCAAAGTTGGGCTATCACCTGTGTGACAATGGTTTCAGTGTACCTCATGGGGCCTGTTGCCCCGACACGGAACAGCGTTGTTTCGGTGAATGCATTGGCAAGGACGAATGTTGTGGAGACGTTGCAGGCGATGGATCTTGTGTCAACAAGAACAAGGGTGAATGCGTATTGGGAAATGGATCCATTGGAAAGCACACTGTGATGTGTGGCTGTATTGACCCGGCGACGGAGGTTTGCTGCAGCGACGGTCAAAAGCATGTTGGGTCGTGTATTTGTGCCTATCACGGTGGAACGTTCTGTGATGATCAGCAGGCTTGCTGTCCTTTGTTTGGCCAGATCGATTCTGGGCTGTGTTACAATCCCGCGACGGAATGCTGCCGCACGCTGCGTGAAAGTCGCTGCCTCGATGGCACTTGCAAAAAATGCTGTGACGAAAACAGATGCGAGATTGGTGGTAGCTGTTGCGCTGATCCTGGCACGAAGTGCTGTAATGGAGCCTGCATTCCGGTAGACGAATGCTGCGGGGAAGGCTGCTGTGAGGGTCAGTGTCCTGACGGATCCTGCCGTGTCGATGGATGCTGTTCTGGCGATCTTTGTTGTGCCTCGGAGTGCGCCTGTCAGGACAAGATTTGTCACGAAGCCTTCGTGGGTCCACACATCACGACCTTTGATGATTACTCGTACTATGTGGGAGGCTTTGGGGACTATGTCTATGCAAGATCTCTAGACTCTGCCTTCGAAGTACAGGGAAGACTGGAGCCGGTTGGTGTTGGTGTCTCTGTCGTAACGGGTGTGGCTGTGTTGCCTGGTCCCGGCAGTGGAGTTGTTGAGATTTCATTTGTGGACTTCAAGCAAAGCACCGACGTCAGAGTTTTAGTCAGCGGGGACGCCGTCGACCCTGACAGTGGCTACGACAATAATGTCACCACAGTGATGAAACTTGATGCGAACAGCTTTGGCATTTTCAACAAGCAATCTGGCTCTGCAGTTTTTCTTGAGTACGGCGACTTCAGTGGGTTCAAGTTTCGCGTTCGAATACCGCCGAAAACCACGACTGTGGTTGGGCTTCTCGGGAAGCCCGATTGGGATGCTACGAATGAATGGATGGATGCTTTTGGTAACCAGCTACCACAGCCAATCGGAGGAGGGTACTCTAGTGATGCCCACATGTACGGTCAGGAGCACTGGTGTATACGGGACAATCGCGACTCTCTCTTTGCTTACGAAAGTGCAACGGGCTACGAAGCGTTTGGGGACTGCGATAAACCTCCAGGATCGTTTAACTTTACAGGTGCAGACGACAGCCTGGAATGTCTTTGCGATGGAAACTATGCTTGTCAGATGGACAGGATCCTATTCGGTATTGACGCGGCTCTGGAAACTCTGGACTTTCAAGCACGTGTATTCCAGCAGCGAGGGATATTGAGTTTTGCCCCCAACCAAATACCAGCCGCAACGCCGACGGTGGTAGTCGTGACTGTTGATTTGAGAGGAGAGGCCAACTCAACTCTCAGGACCGTATCCTCTTTTGTGCTTTACCAAATCAGCGTGGACAGCCGGGAGAATACAACAGGTGCGCTGGCAGAGCTACTTGACTTCGGATCGGGTGCCGACCTGGTTGAAGGAGACCACGTGTACTCCGGTGTAGTCATGGTGGATGCCAACAGCACGGTTGGTTTTCAGGCATTGCCAGTATTTGACGGCTCAGTCAGCACCGATTTGGCTTTACGAACCTTCGCAGCCATCCAGGTGGTGAAAGGTGTGGTTTCGCCAGAGATGAAGGACTGCAAAGCTAGCACCAATCAATGCATCAAGAGATCTTTCTTCTGCCTTGGTGGCCAGCTGGGATGCACAATGACCAACATCACCTGCGGATCGAACGTCTCTAGCTGTGACCCATTTGATGGTCAGTGCAGGCTGCAGGACGAACTTGTACCGTGTGTTGCTGTCATTGACGAGGACAGCAGTTTCCGCACGAAGGTAAGCAAATCTGTTTCGACTGTGGATTCTTCGCGAGGGTTTCGATGGGATGCTCACATTTAGTTTGGCTGTAGGAATTGATGTGGCAAGCCTTCCGCAAAGCTTACCCCAACAGGCCCTTCTGCCTCTTGGTTCCTAATCGAGAAATTTATGGTACGGTAGACTTGCCCGGCACCTTTGCCGAAGACAACCGAACCACCTTTCACTACAATGTGATTCGTGACGATGGAGACTCTGCCTTGGCTCAAGATTGGGCATCCTTTTGTGGCCTCAATGAGTACACTGCCGGGAATGCGGATCGGGTTGCTCTCTTTATTGACAGCACTGGGAGTTTGAAAGAAAGCCAAGTATCTGCTTCACGGGATAAGTTCATTGATCAACTGAATGTGTCCGGTATACAAGTGAGCAGAGTGTACAACAAGCAGGAAAACTGGATCCGTCCTTTTATGCAATCGTTCGTGCCTTGAAAGGATCAATAACTGAGTCACTCAGCATACCCCAATGTATGCAATTCATGTTGATAGATCATGACCGAAAGATGTCATTCGGAGTCGGGCCCTTCACCAATAATATATGGTATTAATAGCTACATAGAGCTTATAGATGAATGTATAAGTACAACTCTTCGGTTCAGGTGCATGACTTCAACGGGTCTTGGCAAAACCCAATTGGCAGTGGTTGCAGCATAATCACTGCCGTAGCATGTTTGGGCTTTTGCTCAAGTTGGAGATGAACATAGTGTTTTGGTGGTAGCCTCATGCCCGAGGCGCCACCCTTTTTAATGATCAAACCACACATTCTTCGCTCCATAGAGACATGTGGGTAGAGAAAATGGTGGTGGTAGAGACAATGGTGTCGGCAGTGGAGATCAGGGAGGCCTGAAGAGGATTGGTGTGATGGCAACAGTTCGACAGACCAGCAAATGACAGTGCTCAAGATACAACCAATCCGACAAATTACTCCCAGAAGGAGATGGTTCGGCAATGGTCTGCATGTCATCGCCTCTCTACTGTCTCCCACTCTAACAGAGGGTGGTTCGGTGCACCTCTACTCTATTCTAGCAACAGCTTGCTTGAAGGGCGCAAAGCTTTCATCATGGTGGTGACTGTATGACAAATGTGTGTTTGCAGTTGCTTGGCGTTCGCATGCTTTCACTTTTGGATCCGTACCGTTTCACTGACGTCATTCACGAGGTATCTTTGAGTCGAGTCTCTGAAGGACATCATCTAATGATGGCCTCTTGATTCGCGACAATACATGTAGAGTAGTCTAAGAGCTTGATGCGAAACAAACTGACGCCACCACACAAACTGACTCATCAACTCATCTGTTGTTGTCAACAACACAAACAACGACCGTCGTTGATGTCGACAGTCCACAACCACTCATCTCTTGACGAACGGCCGTCGTCGTCATCAACCACTCTCAGCAGTGCCATCATCACCAACCAACAACAACAACAACAAGAAAACATTCCTGCCACAATCGTCTTGAGAGAGACAAGAAGCCAAGAGGACAGAATTGGAGGCATGGGCAGCAGCAGCAGCCTAGGCATTAGTATCCGATCTCTTGATTGGCTCTGACAACATCACAATGATGATGTTGTCAGTAATTCATTCATCCAACACAAACAAACTTACATACATGGCTCGATAGCCAAGCAGTCGACAACCACTCAGCTCGCGAGCAGCGCCGCTGTCGTCGGCAGCACCCTTGTCGTCAGCAACCACTCAACTGCTGCGCAACAACAACAACAACAACAACAACAACAACAACAAGACTTCTACTGCTTCCACAACGTCTCGACCATGGGG
>CAICTM010000582.1:0-58333 GCA_903772945.1 Seminavis robusta
CTGATGCTTCCTCGATGTACACCAACATTCCCACGAGGACAGCCATCACCAAGATCTCAAAGTGGCTCAAAGACAACCAAGAACAGTTCCCAGACCTGCCCACCAAGGCAGTCCTTAAGGCACTGATTCTCATTATGGAGTGGAGCTTCTTCCACTTCGGTGACACCACATGGCGGCAACTCAAGGGCACTGCAATGGGAGCCCCACCAGCCCCACCCTATGCCACCATCTACTTTGCCATCCTGGAGTCCATTCTGCTTCGATCCTTCATGGATAGTCTTGCAGTTCTGCAGCTCTACAGGAGATACATCGATGACGTCTTTGGCATATGGCACTGCCGAATGGAAGACAACCAGCTCCTGTGGGAGGGCTTCCAAAAGGCAATGAACAACAATGAGTACAAGTTGCACTGGGAGTTCACTCAACTCTCCAGTCAGGTGGAATTCATGGACATGACAATCACCCTTACACATGACAACAAACTGGTCACCACACTGTATGAGAAACCAACAAACTTGTATCTCTACATCCCATCCCACTCCTGCCACCCACCAGGCCTCCTGTCTGGAGTGGTGTATGGCAAACTCTTTAGGATCTATACACTCTGCTCTGAGGAGACTGACAGGCTCGCCAGGACCAAGCTCTTCTTCAAAAGGCTCCTGGCCAGGGGCAACCAAGCCACCACACTTAGGCCCCTCTTTGAAGCAGCAATCACCAGGGCAAAGGCCTACACTGGCCCCCAGCCCAACAATAACAACAAGAGGGACACCATTGGAATCCAGCTGCTGCACCTGGAATACCACCCCAAGCATCCCCCATCAAAGGTCTTACAGCAAGGCTGGAGGGATCGCATTGCCAATCCCACGAACCTTATGCCCTTCAAGCATGTCAGGATCCCACACACAGTGGTCCCCATGCGAGGCAACATGCCAATGGGACTGGATAGGATGATTGTAGCCTACTCTAGGCCCCCCAACCTTGGTACCCTACTGTCCTACAGGAAGGTTCCAGAATTAGATGGCTCCCCCGTCTCATCCTTTCTGAATTAGAGGCTTGTCGGGGAGCCATTGGCACACACCCCACACCCACACCCACACACACACACCCACACACACACCACACATCCAGCCCATCGAGGTATTGGATTTACGATTTAGTTTAGCTTGGTTTCGGACTATACCGTACCAGCACCTACGTGTCTATTTTCGAACTCACCACAAACAGGGTACCCTTTCTTTTCTCACACCCTACCCGGCTTGTATCTTTTGCCATCCCAGCTTGCTCCACTGATGAAGCAAACAGCGAAATTCCTAAACTCAGAATTTGGAAATCAGCAAGCAACGGTATTCCCCATGGATAAACATCCAATGGTAGATTCTTCGTAGATTTACTCTTAGTAGGTCTACAACACATCTCACACAACATCACACATCTCACACAACATCAACTACATACACCTACACACACACTACATCACACACACACATCCAGCCCATCGAGGTATTGGATTGACGGTTTAGTTTAGCTTGGTTTCGTGTCTAACCTGTACCAGCTCCTATGGTCTATTTTCGAAATCACAACAAAAAGGGTACCCTTTGATTTTCTCACACCTACCCGGCCTGTATCTTTTGCCATCCCCAGGCTTGCGCCAGCTGATGAGCAAACAGCGAAATCTTAAGCTCAGAATTTGGAAATTAGCAAGCAACGGTATACCCCATGGATAAAATCCAATGGTAGATTCTCGTAGATTAATTCTGAGTAGTAGTCTACACATATCTCACACAACATCACCATCTCCACTACAGCACTCAACGTATTCACCACACACACACACACACACACGGTATACCCATGGATAAAATCCAATGGTAGATTCGTCGTAGATTAACTCCTAGTAATATCTACAACACATCTACACACAACATACGAACATCTCACACAACATCACACATCTCACCACACTCCACGACACAACCTCACACACACACACACTACCTACCACACACATAGATTAAACATCCAATGGTAGTATTCGTCTAGATTAACTCCTAGTAGTATCTACACACATTTCACACAACATCACACATCTCAACACAGCATCACGTACAGCACACACAGAGAGAGAGAGAGAGAGAGAAAGAGAGAGAGACATTTGTCTATTTTTTATTCTTTGGATAACCAATTCGAAATTTTCTTTTGCCAATTCTTAAGTCTTCGAAGATAGCACCTACCTGTATCACCTTCAGTAGGAATTTTTTGACTACTCTAGCAGCCCAAATTCTCTCCTTTGTGTGCTTATTAAGCTACTCAAATAGCACAAGCTTTTTGAGTGTGGTGGGCTACTCAAGTAGGGCAATCCGGTCCTCCTTTGTGCTTGGCTGGGCGACTCTTCTTGCAGTCTAAACTCGCTCCTTTGTACTTGAGCTACTTGAGAAGCTCAAATCCACTCCTTTACATTTGGGTTTCTAAGCCAAAATTAAATACAGAATATTCTGTTTTATGCATTGAGTCAATCAGCTGAGGAAGTGGCGGATGCTTCTGAAGTTGCCAAAGGGGACCGAAACTGTGGGGAACTGTCACAGAGTTGCTAAAAAGAATTGGTTGAAATAACTAATGATATAGTTAGTTTATTTAATCATTGTGCATATGTATATGCTGATTGCCCGAGACAAGCTGCCATTAAAAGGTACAAGAGCAATACAAGCTGATTGCCGGATATTCGGAGGGGGGGGGGCTATGAGTGACAGTGGACAAGCTGATTGCATGAAATTTTGGTGAGGACGCGAAGGCCCGTGAATTGGAATGTTTATTATTATTCGTGAGGTCACCTCACGATTTAAACATAGAAGGGGGTCTGGGGGTGGCTCGTGCAATTTACTTTGGCTCTTTTGAATAGGAGCAAAGAGTACAAAAGCTGATTCTGCAATTAGAAGGCCTTCTTGAAGTGCAGTCGGTGGGTTAAAGCATGCACTAGCAAATAGTGAGGATTTAGAAAAAAGGAGTACTGCTGCTTACTTTAAACCATCACTGGTGGGTATGGTTTGAAGTATACATGCCTTAATGTGCTTTGCACTAGGTGAGTTTACACCAGGTTCTTAAAAAAGCTACCCCAGTAAGGAGTATTCTGCAAGACATTTTGTGTTGTTATTGCCGTGAAATCACCCAGAATGTAGCTCCTGGTACTGGCTGGCCATACCGTACGTATAATAGTAGCTAGCTAGCTAGTACTAGTAGACCACCATGATACAGGTGCGGATCTCTCCTGGTATGGACTAGCTAGCTCAGCACTTTTAAAAGCACAAAGTCTATTAACGCATTCAGACAAGCCGACTTGAGGACGACTAGCTAGCTTAGCATAGTACCGATAGCTAGCTAGTTGTGAAATTCCAGACACAAGCTCCAAGCAAAAAAGTTAAGCTTGACGCTGAGATAAAAGCTGTAAGCTGCAACCCAACAAAAGCTTCAAGCTGGGACGACGGATCCAGGCTGGGACAACGGATCCAGGCTGAGACAACGGATCCAGGCTGGGACAACGAATCCAGGCTGGGACAGCAGGTTCAGGCTGGGACAACAGCTCTATGCTGGGACAACACCTTCAGGCTGGGACGAAAGCTACAGGCTGGGACAACAGCACCACAGCTTCAGGCTGGGACCACACCTTCAGGCTGAAACCACACCTTCAGACTGGGACAATAGCTACAGGCTGGGACGAAAGCTACATCTTCAAACTGGGACGAACGCTTCGCGCTGCTGTGACCATAGCTCCAGGCTGTGACCACAGCTCCAGGCTGTGACGAAAGCTTCAAGCTGTGACGAAAGCTTCACACTGGGACCACAGCTTCACGCTGGGACCACAGCTTCACGCTGGGACCACAGCTTCAGGCTGGGACAACAGCTACAGGCTGAGACGAAAGCTACAGGCTCGTAGCGTCTTTTCACACTGCTTTGTTCAAAACACCATTGGTACGATTCCCAGCCTGGTTGTCATGATCACGGAGCATGACAGGCGGTACTTCATTCCTTGGTGCTTTTTCCTGCTGGGAATTTTAACGGTGCCGACGCTTTGGGAGATGGTGTTGGTGTTGGTGTTGGTGTTGATGCTTCGGGCGGACCTTCTTGTTCTTCTTGGATGCCATTAGTGCTGGTCTCGGCTCGTAATAAATTCACTGGGAATGGTATTGGAATAGCTGGCTGGTATTGTGAACTGATTCGATTCTATTTTATACTCCAGCTTGTCTACCACCAATGACAATGACAACCACAATGACAACACCAGCCTTCTATGGGCGGGAAACTCGAGCCAGCTGAAGCATTGCCAGTAAAGCACTTGTGATGGCCAGTAAAGCACTCGTGATGGCCAGTAAAGCACTCGTGATGGCCAGCGGTGCGTGCAAAGATCCAGCGTCTGGCCTCGGGCCGAACCTTCCTGCCCAAATTATTATTAATGTTATTGACCGCCAAGGAGCTGAAGACCAAGGAGTGGTGTTGGGACAAAAGTAGGCTAAGTGAAATCTCTGCAACTCTCTGTTTGCAGCCTTGACTCGACTCTGGAATCGAATCCAATAGAAGAGTAGCGATTATCAGCTCTGCCCAATCTAGCAATCAGAGTACGGACAATACCGTATTGGATAGTGCCGAAACGATCGAGTGCGGAATAGAGGACCATGCCATTGCCACAACAACAGCCGCTCAAGGGCGTCATTGCCTGTCTGACGGGCGTCCAAAACAAGGATCAGTATCATGAATGGATCGAATCGTTGGGAGGGAAATTCACACGAGATTTTCACAGTGCCAACAATACGCATTTGATCTGCGAGAATCCCAAGGGAGCCAAGTACGAGGCTGCCATTCAAGTGCCGAGCATCCAAGTGGTCCGGCCAAGGTGGTTGGAAGAGTGTTATCGACAAACGAAGCGAGTGGATGAAACAGAGTATCTGTATCCTACCAATGACAAGCGCACAAGTAGTAGTAACCACAAGGACAGCAGCAAGAAACGGCGTAGTAGTGACAAGGTGGTGTCATTGGCGTCACTGCTCGACCAAGCACTACTACTTGGTGGTACAGGTGGTGGCGACCAGCAACCCACTCCTCTCTTTTCCACTTTCCAGTTTTATTTGATTGGATTTGACCAAGATGCGACAGCCAACAAAGAACAAGCGCAGCTCTGTCGCTTGATTCGAAGAGGAATGGGGACTGTCTTTTGGGAGTTTCACCCGAACATTACTCATGTCATTGTTTATGATCATTGCCATGACGCTGTGAGGTGAGGAGAACTCACTGAAATGCTTCGATCTCATTATCTTTGATTATTTATCCTCACTGTCTCGGCCTTTATCCCCTTATTGAATCGAATCATTTTCTAGAGAGTCCATCAGCAAAGCCAAAGCGGAAATTTTTGAGAACCAAGTGGCTGTTGTGTCTCCTTGGTGGGCAGTGAAATGCTGGCAACACAGCAAAATACAAAACCCAATGCAATATCCACCACAGCTGGAAAAACGCGACAATAAGCGACAAAAGAAACATCGACAATCCTCCTCCAAAGACAACACCACTGCGGCTAATACCAGCAAACTCTTTCGTGGCGCAGTCTTTGCATTACTACAAGTCTCCAATCCACCCGTTTGGACGGTGGACTACGATACAACCGAATTGGAAAAACTCATTCGATTGCACGGTGGACAACTCTTGTCCCTGAAATTAGTCGAGACACTCAAAGTAGATCATGCTCAACAAGTGGAGCAAGCTCGTCGTATGAAAACAACCAAAACCAAACGGCCCTGTTACGTGCTGAGCTGGGGATCCAGTGCCTTGTTGCAGAAACAACAAATGACACTGCATCCTCTCTTGACGCAAATTCAGAGGAAGGAACTCTGCACCATGGTCATGGTGACACCCAATTGGCTCCAAACTTGTGTCGCAGAGCAAACTTTGGTCCAGCCAGAGGTAATGCCACAACTATTTCAACCGCAAGCATGGCCTTGGAGAAAGCTTCTATCCAACAATAATACATGCATTGGGGAGGACAAAGAGAAGAAAAGTACCATCTGCATTACAGTGACTGGTTTTCAAGGCCACGAGCGTACCGCCATCAAGTATGCCGTCCGAGCCATGGGAGCCTCCTTTGACGATGCCCTGAAACAAAAGAGTACGACACACCTGATTTGTGCAGCAGACGCAACACAGCCAAAGCAACAGTCCAACAATCCCAAACTCGTCAGGGCCCACGAGTGGGGTATTCACGTCGTGTCAATGGACTGGCTCTATCATGCTCTGCAGCATGGAAAAGACAATGCTGACAACAACAAAAGGTAGAGAGGATGATGATACTACAAAATGAAGTGTAGGGGGCGGAAACATCGTAGGGGATTACTCCAGTTGTCCTGTAACTTAAGTTTATGTACAAGTTTGCCTACAGAACGTGCCAGTCTCAGGATATGCATTCCGATTCTTTCCACACTGCATGAATTGAATCAAGACCAAATTTATAATGTACCACAATTGATTTGCATCTCCTCAGACCACGCACTATATACATCCTATCTAGCTACCGAAGCTAGATTGCGTATCGTTCGGGACTGAAGATGGCGTAGTACACAACTAGAACAAGCAGTGCTGCCAACAAGTCCCGACTGAACAAGATCCTCGCGCATCGCGTCAACAATCCAGGTTCCTCTTTCCGCTTTACTCCCGTGCCATGTGAACGCTTTTGTGTCTTTTTCTTCTTTCTTTTCTTTTTCTTTTGGACTGTTTTCTCCATTGTGCTGCTGCTTTGTATAGTACTCGTATCACTATCATCAGTGTCACTGTGTATTGCTGTTGTCTCTGGGGTATTGTTGTCGGTGGCATTATCGTTGTTTTCCGTTAATAATGACGGTGGTGTCCATTCGGGAAACACTCCTTGCAGGACGAGTTTCTCGTGATCCACCAAAGAATACTGATACGACTTTTTATCCAGCACGTGTTCCTTCCATTGTCGACTGGAGCGTGCCAATTCCCGTCGCGTACGAGGTTTGGCATTGGTCCCTCCAATTTCCATGGCCAATGTCAGCATGTGCAACCGTAACGATTCGATAATGGTGCGCATATTGTAGGCGGCGGGATTCCAAGTTTCGGGATGAAACGAGGACGCCGAAAGACAAATGTTGGCCCGTGGTACGAAACGTCCGGAAGGAGTCCAGACTTGGACCCGTGGTGGGACCATGGGATACTGTGTGGGCAATTCGATTCGTCCGTGATAGATGCCACCTTCAAAGTCGGATCCTTCCAACCCCAAAAAGGAAAAGTGCCAGACAAATAGATTTTTGCCCAGTGGGCCGATGCACATGTATTGTTGTGATGTAGTGATAGTGGAGTTGGATGGATCCACCGTACTGTTTTCGCGTTCGAGTGTTGCTGTTTCTTCTTGTGTTGTCACCACAAATGCCACTTTTGGTTTCTTCTTCTTCTTTTTGGCACTCTTGTTTTTGACAGGTTTTGCCTGCACCCAATCGTAGGCAATTCCCATTTCCACAGCATCTTTCCATTCACTTTGGACCCGTTTAATGAACATGGCTTTGCTGCCAGAGAGTGAGGTTGTTGTTTTGGATGGTTTTGCAATACTAGCAGTTTCCATGGATGATTTCGTGGTTGCCGATTTTGTCTTCTTTTTCTTTTGTTTTTGGGTTGGAGAGTTTTCTTCTGTTTTTGGTATCTCGTGGGCCATCACTGTGGCCGTGGATGATGCAGTACTGGTTGTTGTGGTACTTGGATTGGCGAGACCCGCTGATGGCGACTTGGTCGTACTTGCAGAACCAGTAGAAGTACTAGTAGCCATGGATGCAGCAGGAGATGGATTGTCGGTGGATGAAGTTGCCAAAGTTGGTGCGAAAAGGAGAGAGAGGGATATTATCACCAGTAATATTCTGTAAGCCAAAATTCTCATGGTTTTCTGCTGTCGATACCCTTGCCGTCGTGTTGTGCATGGACAGTTTTGTGGACGTGGCACGGGATCATTCCCAGGTTGGACTTCATGGTCTTGAGGAGCATGCTGCCGCTCCTGGCTTTGTTGAGTACGTGTTGAATCAATCATCAAATGATACGAGATACCTCTCACTCGGAATTACCAGTGACTCTATACTAACTACATGTAAGTCAAAAGGAGTCTTGGAGTGTTGTTGCTTCTTGCTTGGCTTGGGTGTTCAATCGTTTTGTTGTCGCGAAGATCGCAAAGTCCACAACAAAAGAATGAAAGATGGAACGAAAAAGAAGTTGGTCGAAGTCAGGATTCTAATTTTCTGCTGGCTTATTTCCTTGAACCAAAGACAAGATCCAAGATCGCAAGATCGCGAGATCCATAGATACCGGTACATGTATGTAGATAGACCTTTTCGAGGCAAGACACCACCAACCCATCTATCGGAAACAAAGCTTACATCGCAGTATATGAAACAAACAATGCTAAAGCGAATCACCCTCGTTCTTTTCGTGTTGCTGCCGACCCTGACAGGCACCGTCCACGCCTTCACATTCTCTCCGAAATCCAATGTGAGGGTATCTGTATCTTCCTGTCGCCACCAGGTGTCCAATCCATTACACCCAACAAGATTATGTACACTGGGCAAACCAGGTTCAAGACAACAGGAGCTATTCAAGCTTGCCAGTAGTTCTTCTTCACCAGATGACAACAACAACAACTCACTTTCTTCATCACCAAACTGGACTGTCGTCGCCTTCTTGGGCACCATTTCCTTTTTGTACTGGTATTGGATGGTCCTGGCCGCGGCTGCCGTCGCCAATGACTGGCCCGCCGTCCCGGACTTTATTCCGTTGGTCCCGGGATGGCCACCGTCGGATCAAGATTTACAGCCCGTCATGGAAGATGCCTTTCATTTCTTTTATCTTTCCGAGCTGCTGCAAAATTCCGATGCTCCCGCCGTCAACCCATTGCGATTGGCCGCATTCAACATTGATGAGGCGTGGATATTTGCATACTTGATCCCGTTATGGAACGATCCAAAACGACTTCCTCGACCGGTACTATTGGGACTTTGGATGCTGCTGGGGATTAACTTGACCAATGCCTTTTTGGCACCGTATCTGATGGCGACCGAGATTTTATCCAGCAACGACAATGATGCAGAATCAGCAAAAGATACCGCCGAGGTAATTCCTGGCAAGAATCCCATTGTGGCGACCATCTTTGGAGCGATTGCTACTGCCGTGATAACCTATGCCATTGGTCAAAGCATCTTTGTGGCGGATGCCGCAGCGTGGAAGGAATTTCAAACTCTGGTCGTGTCCGATCGAACCTACTTGGCATTTTGTGTCGATCTGCCCTTGTTTGCCGTCTTTCAGCCATTGATTCTATCCAGAGTCAATAAGAAGGAGTTGACGGCTATTGATTATGTCCCCATTGTCGGGCTGCTAAATTGGATGTTCTTTGCCACAACAAAAGATGATTGAGATCCATGACAGTACTGCATCATCCTGCAATGTACAACTAGTAAGTAAACATAAAACGCGATGACATGGAAGCAACGGAGCTTCGCACGACTCTCTTTGGATTCTCTCTCAGGGTTGTTACAGCACATGTAGCAGCAACGTGAATAGTAGGTAGTACGGCATCTACTGTTGCTGTATAAGTAATTATTTGTAAACTATGGTACCTATAATGACCTGGCTGTGGGAGCATCAACCGGACTGGCCATGGGAGAATCAGTTGGGGGGTCGGTGGAGGAGCCGAAGGAGCATCAGTTGGCGGCTCGGTGGGCGGATCCAAAGCAGCAGGACCAAGAGCAATCCAAAGGAGCAGGAGCAGGACCAAGGGCAAGAAGGCGGCATCTCATAGACCACCACTATAACAGTTGCTCGCGCTTCTTCAGATCGAAGACTTAGCCAACAGATGCGAGTCACTTCAGGCAAGCTTCTTTTTGGAAGCTGGACCACGCTTCTTCCGGAGCAAACACATGACAGTACCAGCAACCAAAACTCCCAGAGGTGCCAAGGCTGGTCCTCCAAAGAATGTTTCAAGTGCAAATGAAGAAAGGACAACAACCAACACTGGGATGCCAACCAAAATGATGCGTGACCAAAATCCCAAGCCTTCCGCAAAGTCTGCCCACTTTAATCCAGCCTGGAGCCAGGGAATGATACCGTCACTGTTGGATGGATCGGGAGATTGACAGAAACTGGATGAACCGCCCATGCATAGTAGTCTGTAAGGCGACAACCATAGGTGGAAGATAGTTTGATCACTCATCCAGAAGTAGTCCTTGGCTGTAGAAATGCCCTCAGGGGCATCATTGTGGATTGAAACATAGGTCGATGCCACAATTCCATCCGCCACAATGGTGCCGTCAGGTGTCAGGGGCATGTATAGTCCTTCCTTTTGCACTAGTGAGATCTTTGTGACCGGACTTGAGGGTTGCTCGAATCCAACCACAGCCACGCGATCCCCAATCTTGACCTGATCCGCAGGAATGGCCTTTTGCTTGTTGCCATCAATGATGTAGATCAAATGCTTTCCTGACAATTCAAGAGGTTTCTTCTGCTGGTCTGTAAAGATTTGCAGAAAGGTAGCAACCTTGGACTCATGACGGTGCCCAAAGCTGTACACAGGCTGGTACAGTCCTCCACTGGTCAAGACCTTATCACCCACTTGAAGGTCCTTCATGGAAATGTCACCTTTGTGCTGAACTTGCACAATGGCACTACTGGAGAAGCAGATACTCCTGTCTCTGCCTCCGCAGCCGCAACCTCCTCCATGGCCGCCACCATAGCAACCGGAATCGTCGCTGCTACCCCAATTGCCTCCACCTCCACCTCCACCTCCTCCACCGTACGAGTTACTGCAACCGTCTTCGCTGTCGGTTGGAGAGGAAACGGGAGCTGTTGAGGGAGCAGGCGTGGAGCTGGTAACCGGAGCATCCGTTGGGGGTTCGGTGGGCGGGGCCGTGGGACCATCAACCGGAGCGGCTGTGGGAGCTTTGGTGGGAGCTTTGGTTGGTGCTTTAGTGGGTGCTTTAGTGGGCGGGGCCGTGGGACCATCAACCGGAGCGGCCGTGGGAGCTTTGGTTGGTGCCTTTGTAGGTGCTTTAGTGGGAGCTTTAGTGGGAGCTTTGGTTGGTGCCTGTGTAGGTGCTTTAGTGGGTGCTTTAGTGGGAGCTTTGGTTGGAGCAGAACCAGTGTAAGGGCAAGAAGCCGGCGTCTCATATACACAGGCGTGATTTCCACCGCAATGGCAGTCGCTTGAGCATGACCAACTACCAGCAGAACCATAAATGCCACAACTTCCACGATCCTTGACACCAAACACAACTTTAGGGTGCGATCCATCACTTGCCAGAGGTACTGTCACACAAAGACCGCCTTTGCTTGAATCATACTTTACTCCTTGTGCTGGCGAGCCACTGGAATCTACCAACCCACATCCCTTGCTGCTTCCACTGGAGTCATTACAGGTATCCGAAAAACCTGTGTCCGAGAGACGAGACGATTCTGCCGACAAGTCAACGCCATCCACATAGATATTAATGTGAGAGTAGGTGTCACTAAACCGATAACAGAGACATGAAACAAAGAGATTGCACGAGAAAATGATGCAAGCAAGTGAGCAGATGTATTTCATGATAATTACAACAACATTCACAAAGAGAAAAGAGAACTGTGGCACCATCTATCTGGTCCAATCGACATTGCAGCCGCTTACCTGACACTGCTGTCACTCTTACAAACACAGGACCCGGTTCCATCGTCACAACTGGAGCCACTCTGATCTTGGAGGCAGTATTGTACCTCCGATCCACTGCATGTTCCCACCGTGACTTCCATGCATTGCTCGACGTAGACATCACAGTAGTTGACGCTGCCTTGTGCATTGGCAACAGCCACAAAAGAGGCAAGGAAAGCGAACAGAAGCTTCATCTTGTCGTCGTCCACTAAACAAAGGAGAGAGGCCAAAGAGGAGAAAGTCGAGCGGCGAAGAGGACGGGTGAGCGCCATGGTCGAAAAATGTTGCAACAAAAATGTTGCCATGAAAAAGAGAAGCGCCGATGGCGTTCGCTGTTGCGTCCGAGCCGCTCCCAGCAACCACGCTTTTTGTCATCCTCTGTGATGCAAAAGAGAAGCGACAATGGCGTTCGTTGTTGCGTCGCCGCCACTCCCAGAAACCACGCTTCTTGCCATCCTCTGTGATGCTTACCTGCTTAGTCCGATTTTCGATGACCGATCTTCGTTCACTGACGATTTTCAAAAAAAATGAGGGTCAGATCTTCTTTCTCTTTCTCGCTGCGAAAGATCCGAGGGCTTTTTGCGCTCCCAAAGGAAAACGTGACCTTGTACTCCGAGTATGGAGAATAGTGAACAGAACCTCCACGTACCGTACTGTACCGTACCATAAAAGTATCTAAAATGTCAGAACGCCGAAGAACATCACACACTATTTAGAGACACAAAAGTCCTTTGGGACCTTTTAAATTATTAGCCGCTTTCAAAGCCTTGTTTATAAGATACTGGTGCCCTGTTAGAAGCGCGCTCAGTTCTACTGGAGTAGGTAGAGCGTCATACCTCGCATGTCGTCGAAGGCTTTAAAGCGGTACCAGTTACCAGGTAGTACATGGAAGCAGCCACCAAATAGGAAGATCCTTCTTATTCTGCAACTTGAACAGTATTTTTCTCGGCGAATTGCCCCATTGCATTTCATTGATTTGTGGCAGCGTAAGAATGAAAAGAAACAGTTGTAACGGAGAGAGGCAAGTTTCCTTCTGAATGAAGGACGAAGAAAGGGCCCAAGGGTGGCGATGACAAAGTCAATCTAAATACAGCATAATAGGTAGTATCCGCAAAGCATCTACGTATCAGTCACACCACTACGGAAGCAACCACCGTGCCGCATCAGAATCTTAAGGCTGAGAGAAGTTCCACTTGCAAGCAACTTGCCCCGGACACGTTCAAGAATTATGTTATGTCTTCGTGAACGAGGGTGAACAATGGGAACATGGGAACAAGCAGGCATAAAACCTGTCCCGGCTTTCCAATTCTCTTCCCATGACTCTATGCCGAGGGGACTCACACATGCTCCTGCCGTACCGGTACCGGTACCGGTACTGTGGACTGTGGAATGCTGTTGTTGAAGATGCCGTAGGATTACCGTACCGGTACCAGTACAACTGTACGGTACCGGTACCGTTCGAAGTGCGAAGGATCAGTCACGAGCAGGAGCCAATCCAGAGCCAGCCGTAGCCAGTCACGCGGCCTGGAGCGGAGGGGAGGTTCACAATAATTATTACAGCTCAGTTGGATTAGATTGAGATCGAGATTTGACAGTGCGCTCTCAGAAGATGAAATTTTGAGCTCCCAACCCACCTCGTTCCGAACTGCTCATCCATCCAAGACGAAGCAACAGGCAACAGGTAGCTAGAGCTAGCTAGCTGGGGGTATCAAGCAAAGATTCGAATCCGGTAGGTGTCGGCAGTTGACCCAATAGCCAAAGCAGTCTGCGCTTCCAGTTTAGGGCGCTTCCCAAGTGTGAACTGGGTGCGGTAGCTATTGAAGAGAGTTGAGGCGATAGACACTCCACCACCAAGATTTGACCAGCGGAGTAACATTCATTTTTGTTTGAAATTTGAGTTTTTACTGCACTCTTTTTGTTCTAACAAAGAGAGAGAGAGAGAGATTTGGAATCAGACTGTGTGTGAGAGAGAGATAGAGAGAGAACGAGAGCATGTACAAACCGAGTCCTGAGGCTTTGAAGAGCATGATGGTGGTCAAACCTCAAGGTGACGACTACGAATCTCGTGAAGGAGGCACTTCCACTTCCCCCGGCTCCACAAGTCCCCAAAAGACACACAACAGTGGTTTTAATAGCAAGCCAGCCTCCTCTTCCGACGAGGACGACAGTGGTCCACTACGACCTGGCCACCACAATCCACAGACTCACAGTCATGCCATCAAAAGCAAATCGACCAATTCCACCACTTCACCTAGCAGCAGTTCGGCTGGTCCTGCTGGATTGTTTGCCGAGAAGAAGGACTCCAAGCCCATGCCCATGAACCCACGTCGCACCATTCCACTCCCTTCCTTTACCAAACGAGAAAAGAAACCACGCAGTGCCACCATGTTACGGCGCACGGGATCTCACACGTCTTCCTTTACAACGGATGCGGCCATGTCGGTGGATCACTCGGGAACCGACACGGGCACCAACAATTCCTACGAACCACTCGAATCCTCCATTGAAGAAGAGACGGCTCCAGATACACCGGCGGCTCCCGTCTCCAATGTCATTGTCAAACCAACTCAACAGCAGCAACCACGAGCGGCCTCACCATTTTCTCTTCTATCGGATGATGTTTCTTCCGAGATGAATACTCCTCGTCAAGACGAAATTCTCAAACAGCACCAAGAAAAAATGGAAGAACTAGAAGCCAAAATGCAGCTGCAAATTCAAGAACAGCAGCGACAACATGCCGAAATTCAGCAAAAATTATTGCAGCATCAACAAATGCAAATGATTCGGGAAGTTCCATCCAGTCAAAGCATGGCGTCGCCGACACCGCCCTATCCGCAACAGCCCCCAGTGGCGAGCGTCCCACAATTGCAACTGCAACAGCCGACATTAGCGGTGCCTCCAACTCAGCAGCAACAACAACAACCGTATCTAGTACAGCAGCCACAGCCAGTCGTAGCACAGTCACAACAACAAATAATCAATCCACAAGGGCAGCATCCACCACCACCAATGAATCAACAAGGAATGGCCATTCCGAATAGCGTGCAACAGCAGATACCGCATTTCTCGTCCAACAGCTCACAGCAATCCGCGGCCAGCAGCAATCAGTTCAACCACATGACCGGACAACAGCAACAACCAGTATCGAATTTTGCTTCGTCTCAACAGCCGACAATGCAGCAGCAGAATCCGCAACAACAACCGCCAAACCAGGCTCAATTTGTACCAGTGCAGCAGCAGCAACAACATCAGAGGGCTCAGTTACAGCAGCAGAGACAGCAGATGCAAAATTTGAGAAACAATTTCCAACAACAACAACAACCTGTTCCTTCCAATACTACGGGGCAAGATGCTAGCTCGCGTGCTGCCACTCCCAAAATGAAGGGGGGAATGCATGTTTCCAGCAAACCAGGGACTCCGACCATTCCGTCCGAGGGACCAACTGCTTTCAATCCATCCACGCAGCAAACTCGACCTCCAGTGTCTGGTGCAACGTCGCCCAATCCAGCGGCGGTGCAGGTACCCATGATGCCACAACCGCAACAACAACAGTGGCCGGGACATCAGCCGACAAATGTCATGCAGCAGCAGCACCCGCAGAATGTGCAGCAACATGCTCCACCACAAGTGCAACAACAAGCACGGGGTGTACCGGCCCCGCAAAATCCTCAATTTGGTGGCGCTCAGCATCCCTCGGCTGCAATGGCACGCAACCAAGTACAGCCTCAAACGGGTGGGCAGCAGCAGGGACCAGGAACAGTGCAGCGAATGCCACCCCCACAGCCAGGTGCTCGACAGACGCCAACGCCTCAAGCAGCTCCACAGCAACAGCCATGGAATCAAAACTCTTCTGGCGTGCAGCATCAAGGTAACAATCCAGCGCCACGGCAACAAGCCTTCCCACAGCAGCAACCAAATGTACCAATGCAGCAGGCTAATCAACAGCCGCCTCGCCAGATCCAACAAGGACAACCTCCTGTGCAGCAGCCAATTGCAATGCAGCCTCAAGTACAAAAGCAACAGCAGCTCAACCAACAACAGCCGCGTCAACTGCAACACGGACAACCTCACGTGCAGCAGCAACATCCTCGTCAGGCTCCAGTACAGCAAGGGCAACCGCCTGTGCAGCATCGTCAGATCCAACAGGGACAACCACCAGCGCAGCCGCCCAATCAACAGCAGCCTCGTCAGGTCCAACAAGAACAATTGCAAGTACAGCAACAACAACTGGCAGTTCAGCATCCCAATCAACAACAGCCTCGGCAGTTCCAACAAGGGCAGCTGTCAACGCAGAATCCTTATCAACAACAGCCTTCTCAGATCCAACAAGGACAACAACCAGCTGCTCGGCTGTCCAATCAACAACAACCTCATCCAGTCCAACAGGGACAACCGCCAGTGCAGCAGCAAATTAGACAGCCGCTTCCGGGGCAGCAACTACAGCAAGGATCGCAGCCTCATCATCCGTCCCGGTCGAATGATCAAGCTTACCAGCAGGCTTTGGCGTCACTTTTGGGCCCGTCTCCTGGTCCAACTAACCCCACTTCGCCTTTGCCACCCAGAACACCGGATCATCAAGCAAGAACGCCGAATCAAGCACAGTTTGACGCAAACCAGCAGAGGACGCGCCAACCGCATCCACAGACAAGTCTTCTGACGCCAATTCTTTCCCATGAGATGCCTCCTCAGCCTCGACAGCGTACTTCGAGCCATGATTCCCGTGCCAGCCATTTCTCCGTCGCTTCCCAGCCACTGCCTCAAGTTACACCAGAACGGCAAAGGATGAGGCAAGCAGGCTTTCCAGCACAGGTCATGCATCAGTATTCAATTCCGCAAACTCCCCCCTCCACGCACTCTCAAAGCCCCCAAGAAAGCGAATCGCCGCAATGGTTGACGGACCTGACGTCTCAAGCTTACAATCAACGGCACCAACAATCTCCAGTCCCATACCAACAAGTGGCAAGTGTGGTTCCTGCGCAGACCGTGCCACGGGCAATGCAGGGAGCACCGGGTCCTACATCAAATCAGCCTGTTGCCTCGACCCAGCCCGGAAAGAATGATCCGGTGTACACAAAGGCCTTGGCAGACCTTTGGTCCCAAGCTGAAACCAATCACGAGGCGGTTGATGCTTCCAAAGAAGTATCCATTCAACTCCCAGCTGATTCGGAAAGAAGCAACAAGACAGGATCTTCGAGACGTCTCAGCTTGGATTCGGAAACTGAAAGAACCAATCGCTCGAGGACGAGTAATGCATCTGCCGCAAGCATTTTCAGTGCCGCAACTCTGCCTCTCACGAATATCCAGGCACGTGCTTCCCCTCAGCAACGGCCACAGGCTCAAGTATTCAGTGGCACCACCTACCAACAAGCACAGAATTCTGGGGCTCGTCAGTACGAGCAAAATCTCCAACAACAAATACAGACTGCTGCGGCTTACCATCCCCAAAATACTGCAACTCATCAGTACCCACAAAATCCCGCTTCTCAACAGCCTCCACAGAATGCAGCCTATCATCATCATCCACAACAGACTGCGGCCGCTTACCAGCAACACCCGAACCCTGCAGCCGCGGGGCATCTGCAAAATCCAGCTACTCTACAGCATCCACAGAATGCCACCACTGATTTTCAGCATCCAGCCTATCAGCAGCAGGCAGCTTCATATCAGCAAAATGCCTCGATGGCCCAGTATCAACAGCATCCGGTCGCACAGGGTCAGCAAAATGGTCTTCCTTTGCAAAGGCAAATTGTGTCTGAGAGCGTACGTAACGAATTTGACGGCGAAGCGATCCTAGGATCCGGGGGAAACGTGCCTTGGGCTGCCAACGCTGAGCCAAGAGGAAATGGAGCCGCTGCTCCCAACGACGGCATATATGCAGTTGGGGCTGACTCAGCTACGAGGCCGAACCCTGCGCCAGCTCGACGAAGCAAACGCAACGATGGAGGCCATGATCCCTCAAAAGGTTCTGGAGATGTCGAAAGAGAAGAAGTCGCTCGAGCCAAGACGACAGACGAGGCAAAACAAACTCAGAAAGTGCATGAAAAGGCTCGGGCGAACGAACCCGGTGCAACCGGGCAAACAAGAAATACGAAGTCGGACGTCGAGAACAACCGAGCCAGTGCGCCTGCTGCATCTGGGGACGCGGACCGCGAAAGCAAACCATCGAGCTTGGGCGTGTACCTGGGGTGCTGCATTTTGCTTTTACTGATCGCTGGAGGTGCCACTGTTGCCGTCCTCTATTTCACAACAGATGTGTTCGGTACCAAGGATGACAACCCAACGCAAGCACCGGTGCTACCACCCAGTGGACCAGTGGCAAGCGCGCCAACGACATCTCCTTCCAGCGAGGCGACGCCAGAATCAACGCCCGACGGAGCAGTCGCGACAACTTCAGAGCCCACGTTTGCACCTGCCTTGGATTTGATTCCGGAAAATGCGACTGGATTGCACGTGATTTCGAACATGTCGCAGGCACCCTCTTTCGTTGAGGGTGACTTGTGGGAAATTGATCTCCTAATGACCGACTCTCCTTCGACTGGACTTGACGACGGTGACGCAGCAGGCAATGTGACATCAAATACGGCAACGCCAACTTTTGCTACTACGAATGCTACTACGAGCAGCCCTACGGGGTCCGCTGAAGACGTTGTTTCAGCGAATCAAACTTTCGCGTGGGAATTTCTTAATCTAGAGGTGATTGGAGATGACCCAGGTGCAAGGACGGGTTCGTTTGTTGTCACGAACAGCAATGGACGGGTCATTGCCATCGGCTCGGTGGGGCAGCCTCTTGTTGTCGTGTATCGACTTTTGCAGGGTTCTTCTCTGCAACAGCTGGGTAGCCCGTTTCCTATTGTGGATGGCGCTGCACCGGTGTCCGCAGCGCTTAATGGACAAGGTTCAATCCTGGCTGTTGGATACGACGATGGCTCCGTTCTAGTTTATCAGTACGTGGAGCTTGATGGTGAATGGGTAGCAAGGGGGGCGGCCGTCTTGCCAGAAGGGGGGCGTGTGAATGCCTCTTCCGTGTCTGTATCGCTATCTTCAGGTGGTGTGATCCTTGTTGTTGGTGTCTTGAGTGACTCGGGTACGCTGACGGTGCAGTCCTATCTGTATAGTCGAGGAGAGCAGAGCTGGGATCCCGTTGGAGATACGATTTATCGTCTGGAACGTCGTTCCGCCAGCGTGACGGTGTCCGCCAGTGGATTTGTCATGGCCTTCACCACCATCAAGGAAATCCATACAGAGCAATGGGGGTCTGTAGAAACTTTCGAGTTGGATGTGTATGGTGGTGCCAACACTACTACCAGAGGGTCGTTTACTTTGTTGGGTATTTCGGACCTTGCAGTTTCGCTTTCCGTGAACGGCACGACAATGGCTGTTGCCAATGACAAAAGATCCAGCGTCTATGGCTACTCAGAGAGCCTCCAATCCTGGCAAGTGCAACCCGGCGGCGACCGACTTGCCGGTGGTTCTGTTGTTTCGTTGGCTTTTGACTCTGAACTTGTGGCAATTGGAGGAGGCGCCAGCGACATAGTACACACCTACGAAAGAATTGACAACTGGTGGAGAATGCATCCGTCGTCTTCTGGACGCAGGCTAAGCTTGTATGGAACGGGACGAGACGGCTTTGGATCAGCTTTGTCTCTATCTGGCGACAGTAGCACACTCGTTGTTGGCGCCCCTTTAGATGACGAGGGAGGTGACGATGCCGGCAAAGTTTACTTCTACGGAGCAAGCGAACTCGACGATGATAACTAAATAAAATGTGACGAAGATGTAGTTGACGTTAACATCTCTGATAGCTGTCACTATCTAGCTATATGTGAATTATTGTAGCACTATTCGAATCTGTCCTTGGTGGCCCACAACCCCAGTGCTGGATTCCGGATAAAGAAGAACTTTCCACTGCCTTCGACATTGTCGTTCCAGCCATCACTGAGCTTGTCGACAGGATACTTCTTTGACATTTCTTCTAAACTTCCATACTTGAACCCCACGCCTTCGACCTCGCTTTGGGTCAGATGTCCGGGGCAGTACGTAACTGAAAAGCGTCCTTCTGAGCTTCCATGAATCAAGTGAGCCACAGCGCTCAGGTTGTCCTTTAGTTCTGGATTGTCGTTCAAAGCCTTCATAATCGTATCCGTGCCAACATAACCGTACTTTCGTATCAGTTCATCAATTTTGTCATCCTCTCCAAATCGCTTCACGCCGGGTGCTAGAATGATCAATTCGCCCTCATCGGCAATGGCCATGCGTGTTCGGTAGATTGCTTTGTTTCCCAACCATGTCGAGTGAAACTCGTCCTTGTCCAAGTGCACCACAACTTTGGAGGGTGCTGTATCCAACATGGTAAAGTTGACCTTTAAGGAGAGATCACACGCTTTGTTGTAGCATTCAATATCATTGCCAATGAAGAGACCCTTCACCTCCAATTTCCCCGTGCTCTCATTGGCCCCAATCACTGTTAGAATGTACCACAGATCCAACTCTTGTAGGAACTGCTCACTGGCATGATTGAGTATGGAACGTAGTGGATTGGATGCTCGTCCCATCATTTTTTCCATGCCATACACGGCCCCAATAAAGTGAGACAAATTGATGGCTTCCACTCCACCAGCCTGATATCAGAATGGAGCAAGAGGCACGAACCATGCAGATCCATGATGAGCTTTTGTCAACGTGAATTGATCAAAAAAAATTTAGAGTTCAGGCATACGTACCCCTACAAACAAGTTCTTGTTGTAGTTGGCCATTCCCAGAACTGCCAGCGACAAGGAACAGGACAGCAACCAATTTGTGAGCTTGATATTCAAAATGATAATATTCACACTCAGCAAAAAATGCCTTACCTTCATGAGGGACTACCTGACCAATGGACAGTACCAGAGATTTGTGCTTTTGTTTTTCTGGATCATGTTTTCGTTTCTCCCAGACAATCTTGTTGAGTTGAGCAGGCCACGGTTCGTCTACCATGCCTCTGGTAGCATCGAGGACCATTTGGTTGGGAACATGTCCAATGGTTACTACATCATTTCTCCAATCATGAACCACAAATGGATCCTTTTCTTTGAGTTGTGTGCCATACATGGACTCAATCTGCGTTGGCGTCATGGGCGCATGTGTGCCGAGAGCTGGGAGGATGGTAATGTTGGTTTGGCAACTACTGCTCTTAGTGGCACTGGCATCCGCAGTAGACGGCTGCTTGAAATCGCCCTTGACGATAAAATTGTAGTACTCGCACACCATCTGCGTGATTTTTCCAGCCTGGGAAGGAAATCTCGTGTAGTCGGGAGGAATGATCATGATGTCGTCTCTCTCGCCCATCTTTTCCAGAAAGGCATCAATGTGGCCACGGATCTCGTCATCCGTCAGGGCTGATGCCTCGGAGCCAACACTACAGATGAGTGAAGCAGGATCGTTCGGCATGGCAAGAACAATGATGGAGACAGAAGGCAGAACAAGCTAGTCAATTATTAAATTGCAATCTCCAGATACAAGAGAGAACGACGAAAAGACTGCTGCGATGATGCTATACCATACCGGTACAACCGGATGAAATGAGGTGTGGAAAGACGACCGTGAGCAAAAGATCCAAAAATGAATAAATAAATGAATAAATAAATAAATATTCGACATCTTCGCAGGAGCCGTTCCACCCTCAGCAACAAGATATTGCAGCTAGCCGCTAGCTATCTGGCTTCCCATCCAACGCTACTGAACGGTACCAGTAGTAGTTAGTTGCGGGCTGTACCGTGCTGTACCGGTACGACACCAGACATGCAAGGTGGAGCCTACCGGTACGAGTATTCGCCACGAGCACCAGTGTAAGGTTCAAAAGAAGCCCGGGGCGCAATCATCGTCGGCACGGTACTGCCCGGGGTTGTGACAATCCGTTGACTTGCCACAGTGTAGGACTGCTGGCTGGACAACTCTCGTCGTTACCATCGCGTTGTCGCCATGCTGATGCAGTGCGACTGTGCTCGAATGGCTTTTCGTCGTTCCAGCAACTGCGACAATGGCTGGTAGCTACATGCAACGTCCATGACGGACGACAGCCTTGGTCATCTCTTCTTTGTTCGTTGGTCGTCGCGTCGAACCGGAAGCAACAAGGTGAAGTACCGCACCGACAGCAATTTGCCGAAGACAACACAGGACGAAGCTGTGTCGTCAGAAGCAACGGCCGAGGTACGGCACGCTGTACTGGACGGAAGCAACGTTTCGGCGCGACGAACCCCCTGGGCTGGATTGACGAGGAGGACACCAAGAGCATAACCATCGCTCGTCAGACGTAAAGGGGATGTAAATCTCCTGCGTCTAGCTATAGAGAGGGGCCAAGAGAGCGACGAGAGGCATCAAGTCCGATATCATGCGTGCATCGAAAGCCGATACGACGTGTGGGTCGAAGACAAAAACACAGCCCCCTGGTGGTGCGTTGCTTTGTGGCAAGTTAATGAGGGCCACGACGCCCATCATTGCCGACCGAACACCAGCAAACTCAGGCAGCCAAGCACGTTTTCATTCATCGCGTGCTGATACCAGCCATTCCCAAGTCCAATTGACAAACATGGCTGAAGGGGCTGCATGGAAGCAAGGCTCCCTGGCTGGTTCTTGGAGTCTACCAGGAGGATGAGGATGTGGATATGAGGCAAAGAAGGTCAGACAAGAGGTGGCGCTACCGACACTACCGTAGCACTAATAAAAAGGCCAGCAGAGGCCACGCGTGGACCCGGCGCCACACCGAACCTACCGTACGCCGACTAAAACTAAAACTAATCCTGCGGCTTTCCTCTTTTCCTGAGCCTAGCTATCGTTCGAATGCCTTCTCGGGAATTCAAACGGAAAGCTTACCGGTACATGTATGCACGAAGAAGCCAAGGAATTCTATGCATACAACAGGACTCGACTCATACAGGTACTGGTAGCTCGTAACCAGCAAACATACTGAGTAGGCGCCTCAAGCTTTTTGAATGTGAAACTGAACTGCAGCTTCAAGTGTTTCGCACGACCTTGACCGCTCTTGGACTCCCACAGCTAACTCGGAATGGTCGGTCGTGTCATGGTCCAGTATCCGCGAGTTAAAGCAAACCATCCCAATACCAGCGTCACCTGGTAAATCGTATGGTACCGGTACTACTAGTATCGTGTTACGGCACATGTACGATGTACGATGGTACCAAAACCATGACATCATCTGATTCTTTTAATTAATAAGTGCTGGAGTCACGAACCTCAGCTTTATACCAGTAAGCTGTCGCCAAAATTCCAGAGCATTCGGCACCTTACAGCTTTAAGTCACCAGATACGTTGACTCGCATCCAATGACATATGAGTGAAATATACTTAGCCAAAAAGAGCACTCCTGAATTGCTCAATGCTTTTTTCGTGGGACAGAAAAAGTCGCATTGTTAAATGAGAGCATGTACCGTAACCGGGGGGTCATTGTCAATTAATCTCCTTGGATCTGTGCACTTTGATAGTACTCTGGTACCATCAACCCTGAAATTAATACCAGTCAAAGATGAGCCAGAAACCAAGTTGCGTCAGAAGACGGATTCCAGTCGCGTCCGCAACAAACGTTTAGCTGTTTCGAAACACCTCAAAGAATCCGAATTGCAAAAGTAAGTTACTAAAAGTTTCAAGGCTGCAGGCAGAAAGGAGAGCACAATTTCATCATTGAGAGATTGAGAGATCGACTGTGGAGCCTGACTGCAGGTCATCTTACGATGGAGCTTGCCAATTGCTTACTGGTTGACAAACTCTGCAAATGTCAACTTGTATGATTCATCGTTGACATTGACAAGCGATAGCACTTGTTCATTATCTTGGAAAAGCCGTATCGTTACCGGTAGCTCCCATCAAAAACATCGGGAGTCCGAGATGCCAGTTCTTCCTCACAATGATGTATGTACCCGCTTTGTTCCAATGGGTTGGAGATAATGCTTGGTGAAGGGTTCAGATGAGCTCGTTGCTTCCCTTCCATCTCCCGCATGAAAACAGAAATGGTGATACCCTTGATTGTGCCTGCCGCCAACAGTGTCAGCTGCCACGGCCACAATGCAGCCATCGCAACAACATGAAGCTGCAGCCGGCGATGACAACGTTCAACAAATGATCGAAGCTGGTCGAGTCTCCGTAGGCAATGTCTTATTCCCATGATTGCATCACCCTTTCCAGTTGCGATTTCCTGTTGCATTGCTACGGAGCAAGCTCAGCAGTTGAAGGCAGTGACCACACTAAAGTCCCATGTTGTCAGCATCAGGAACCTATGATCTCAGACAGATACTTGCCACCGAGCTGAAGATTCGTCGAGTCAAGATGAAGCCCATTGGTTCCTCCCTTCCAGGTTGCTGCCAAGCTCTACCAACGAAGCAATGGTTTCACCGACAGCCTGTTGCTTTGTCACAGGAAGGAGCGGTCGTGGCTCCTTCTCAGCCACAGTGTTGCGGATAGAGCCCAGTGGTCGTCGATGGAGACCGCCGGAACAAGTACATTACGATTGAAAACTCTGGCTCCTACGATACGATACTGCAGTGAATAAGACCGCGGATGGATGAAGCAAGAGAGAACAACAAGCAGTTTATCTACGACGGGCATGCGAGGTTTTGGGAAATCTGTTTTGAATTATATACATTTTGTTTGGTACAGCATTTATCCATGCAGGGAGATGAACAATGAATTATGTATTGGGACGCCTAAGCGAGCTAAGATTGTTGCTGCGCTTGTTGCTGCTGTTCGACGAGACGGGACCAGATCAAGTCCAAGAACTCCTTGTGGCCAGGAGTCTTTGGTTGATAGTTCTCACGGCCATGGAGGACTTCCAGGAGCTCCTTGGTCTCCTGAGGGCAGGCAGTGCAACGCACCAAGTGCTCATACAGATCATAAATCTTGGTGGGCAAGGTGCGGCGACGGGCTGGGAAGATACGGCACTGCCCCATGCGTCCCAGCGAGCAGCAATGGCGACAAGCAAAGCCGGGCAAACCCAACTGCAAGCTCTTTTTGTTGCCACGTTGTTCATTGGCCTGGAGACGCACGCGACGAGCCTGAAGCATGAGCGTGTACAAGAAGTCCGAGGCGACGGAGCGGTCATTGGGAGCCACCAACGGAAGAGGACTGGACTCTTCTCCTCCGCGACCAGTGGCGGGATTGGTTCCAAAAGGAGGAAGGGCACGAGCAGCCGTGGTTGTGGCTGGGGTCATGACGATACCATCCTCGGAATCGACCATACCCAACTTGCGGGCACTGTAGATCCAGTACTGCTTCGAGTCAGTGGCACCTTGGGTTGTTTTGCTCTTGAGGGCCAAGAACTTTTCCTTGAGGGCCGGAGGCACTTCGGTGCAGGAGCTGAAATGAGCTCGCAACATCATGGTGAAGCTCTGATAGATCTGCGCAATGGAGGAGGGGAAGGCGCTGGAACGCTGCGCACGGGCGCTAGGGTTCAGGTGTGCACAGCAGCGGCATCGAATTCCAACTTGGTGAGACGACACACGGTTGCTAGCGTTGCGTAGAGCCACATCTTCGCTACTGGCCCAGCAGAGTTCGACAAGATTCTTGCGGACAAAGACGTGAAAGTCGGACAACCAGTTGGGATCTTCGTCAATGCCGAGAGCAATGGGGGCTCCAGACTCGTCAACGCCAACAACAGCGCTGTTGTTCACAGCAGCAACGGCTTGGGGGACATTGGGTAGCATCGACGGCTGGGAGCGGAAACTGGACATTCCAGCACTCCCCAAACCGGGACCCGCATTGATAGCCACACCTTGGAGACGTTCCGCGCTGTGATGACTACTGTTTCTTGAGGAACCCGAGACTGGTAAGCAGCCTTGGAAGGCATCACCGGTCGGTCCCAATACTGGATTGGCCTGCTGTTGCTGGTGGTGGAAGCGAGCTGTCATGGACTGTAGTGTGTCGGCTTGAGGCAAAGACAGCAGAGCAGCCAGAGACGCTTGAGAGTTCCCCCCTTGTCCCGCGGCGGCAGCAGCAGCAACCGCTGCGCTTGGATTGGTAGCAGCAGCACCAGGGAGTTGATGTCCAGCCAGGCTTGCCAAACCAAAGGCAGGGGGCGCTGCCAGGGAAGTAGCCAAAGAGTTTAGGCGCATTTGAGGGGAGTTAAAGTAACGCGAAAGAAGCTGCCTTTGGGCCAGCTCAGCGTGTCTATTTGCGAGACTAGAGGCTAGCAAACTGCTCTGATAGTCAGCTGCAGCAGAGGCGGCCATTCTCTGCTGGGCATCATGGGTAGCAGACACGCCCATCAGGCCAGTGGTGGAGTTAGTCAGGCTGCCCCTCAGGGGGTAGCCTTGCTGCCGAATAGGTGATCGACTGGGTGATCCTAGTTTCTCTTCCGCTGGCGACGGTGCCATTGCGGCGTGGGCCGTTGCTGCTACTGCAGCTGTACCTCGATAAGGTCTCTTGGGGTTTCCTTGTTGGAACTGGTGGTGATGGTGGGAGTTGTCCATCCCTGCTTCATCTGCCAGGCGCTTCCTGTCATTGCTTGAGGCATTCACAAAATGGTTCATGGCGTTGAAACCGAGGTCTGCGGGAACGTTGGTAGGAGACTGGGAGTCGTCGGAACTGGAAGAGCTGGTCCTTTGCTTTCTTGGGAAGTTCATTAGAGCACTGAACTTTGAACCCTCAATTGCAAGGCGTTGTTGTTGATGCAGTGAGGGGATTTGGAGCAACATTGAGCGATGGGCTGATGAATCCAATTTATGAGAACAGCTTCTGTTTGATAAAAATTTAATTGAGTGGAGGATTGACCTTGCTTGGAATCAAACGGTGGAGCTCGTGTGTGTGAATACTAACAAGCAGGATTTGTTATGATATAAGATTTCTGAACTGGTTCGTTGTCAGTTTGGCTTGTATCTACGGCTGAGGAATTCGCTTTACTTTTGGTCTATACCGGTGGTCTCATGTATCATGCATAGCAATGCGACGATTGGGATGATGGCCACTTGTCCCAGCGCCCAACCCAAGAAGGACGGTACGATTAGCCTGTGGCTGCCAGTTCACACTTCCCTTTTACCAAGGACGAATGAAAGTTAAGCCCCAGTATCGGCAAGGACCAGGGGCCGACAATACATAAGAGACAGTACTATACCCGTCACTGTAAGAGCTTTTAATGATTACCATGGCTTTCTAATTGACGATTTCACTAAATCCATGGAGTCTCGGAGCGACTATGCAGGTTACACTTTTGCCCTTTTACATCGACCATCTAACTAACTTAAGTCTATCTACAGTCCACAGTATCCAGCAGACGTGCGTTTAACAAGTCTATACTTGCTGTACAGTATGCGTTAAGCCCCGTCCTCTTACTGTGGAAACACGCGGAGGTGGAATGAACAATGAGAGTGCAGTAAGGTTTTCTTGCGTAGGGCTCTACGAGCATCACTTACTTGCTTGTTCGGTTACTATGTCATGTTCCAAGAGAAGACAGACGGTTCTCTCGGCCAAAACTCCCTTCCACGTATGTCTTAATACCTTACTTGAGGCCACCGTACAAGCTGATATATCTTCCTTGAAGTGGATGTTCGAAAAACAGGCCATAGGCAAAACCAAAGCTGTGGCAACCAAATTTATTTATACTACAATGTCATGTATTATTTATGCTGTATACAGACCAGCTACAGTCCCGTGTTTATCACTAAGCTAACAATTTTTTTCTAATGTGTTAAATCATCAAATCTCATTCAACCATTCAAGTCCACAATTGCGAGACAGTATCATTCTGAAGGCGTCCCCACCTTAACTGGATCTTGGAGGTCTCAATGTATCCGGTCAAACTTCTCCACTGGTAAAAACAAAGAGGAGTGTGGACTTTATAGAGCTAAATTTTTACCCAAATCGTGGGTAAATCCCCTGATTTCACCGGTAAGCATTAGCTACTGGTACTAATGAAGCTGACTGTCTAGAACAGTACCCTCAGCGTTTTACGCTTTGCTGCAAAGATTGACATAGCCTGTCGCGTGACTCTGCACGTGTTTTCTCTAAAAGTGAATTATTTATGTTCCTAGACTGCGTACAGCATCGAGGAGAGTTCTTGCAATGTTTGATGCTTACCGGTGAAATAATCTAAAATCTAATGCTTCGAAGATTGACGGTTGAAAGCCAGACTTCTTGGCAAGATGGCACCGAGGCACCGTGGACCTTCGCCGGTCTGTTGTAAAACTTGGTCGGAGCAGCAGAGCAAACCGTTTCGCTCGGGAACCAACAGCCAAGCATTGGAGGGGAGGTGGAAAGCAAAGAGATCGAGGAAAAGCGCGTCGCCACAAGAAGCAGAGCGGAAGCGCGGCGGAAGCTGAAGTTCTACAATTCATCCTAGATACCGCTCGCAGCGACCACTACATTTTATCTGCACGATCTTCTGTCGTGGTGGTGGGAATGGATACCGGTGGCCATCGCAACCGCTGCCTCGGCCTGGTAGCCTGCTGGGTACCGCTGTGCTGGTAGTCTCCTACCGGTACGGTGCCTAGCTGGCAGTTCGCGTTGTGGGACATGCTTACCAGTAGCTATGCTGTTGCTTTGCATGCCTCGAATAAAACAAAAAGTCAGGGAATGGGGAACTGGCGAAGTCCAGTTCTTTGCACCTTCCTTCCATTTTTGGCTGGTATAGACTTGAGCAGCATGCTTTCTGGCAGCTAACACTGGTAACTACAAGCCTTTGCCATGTCCTGCTTCGGGCTTCGGGACGGAACGACCTACCTCTTTTCCTAGTTTTTGGATACTTCACTCATCAGGAGAGGCACAGCTGCCACCATACCGGTATGAACTTGCTGCCAGCCGCCTCTTCTCTTGCCAGTTCCAAAGGATACTGGGCCCTGCCAGTCTCTGGTTTGCCCTTCCGGTTGCGTCCTTTGTTCTGCATCAATACTTCGCATAAGATGAAATAAAGCCCCTTCGGTAATACCAGCGACCTCAATCTCTCTCCCTGACTCTGAAACCCAAGCTAGCTAGCTAGCTAGGGCTCGAGTGACTGTCTCTGACCCCAGCCACACGTTCTTTCGACTATCATCGCTCTCTCCTCTTCGACCCAGCGGTAAGGACAGGAGTACAGGAGAGTACATTACTCCGTCCAAAAAGCGCTACAGTGGTACCAGGTACCACACATGTGCAGTACAAAAAGTACATGACATTGCATGTACTAGCTACTAGTACGCGTTGATGCACATGTACGTGTACGTGTGGTACCATACATAAAAAACATTTGTCGGAACAAGCTGTGATTACATCATGTCTGGGGAAATACTAGTATTCTTGGAACAGCTCTTGAACTAACGGCATGTATCTATGCATACCGGTACTAGCTAGTAAGGGTCACCGCTTGGTGCCGCTGCATCGTTAGCTAGCTAGTTCACATCAGAGGTACCTGGTACTACCTGGTATCCAATTCATAAACCTCCACAAGTTCACACTCTTTATCTTGTTGCCACCACCATACACCGGAAAATGTGATAATCTCCCAGCATTCGTCACCTTGTTATGAGCGATCCCGACTCTATCAACGACTCTCAACCCCCAGCCAAGGCACAATAAACCTGATTTCAATAGAAGCTACCTGGTGGCCAACGACGCTAAACCCAGCGAAATGTTCGAAGTACTTCAGTTTGAGTGAATGAGTATCGGACTTGGTGACCTGGCCAAAAAGCAAGTGATAAGTAGCTTGGACTTGCTTGTGGTGAGCCCTGAGGAGTGTAATCTGGACCCTTCTCAATTCTAACAACATCATACCCTCCCTGGTTCCACTGATTCGGCTTGCACATTGTAGGGTTGCCAGGCTCCGATGGCAGCAGGTCCCCACCTTGCCTTTAAAGCTTTCAATGTCATCTGACGCCAGCCTTTCAAGCTCGGAGCGAACAGTCAAAGACACAAGGATGGGTGGGGCAAGGGTAAGACATTGGTTGGTCGGTACCTCTCTTTCTGAGAATCAATTGGTTTCGCTTATAACGATCAAAGTAATCGGCCTCGACTACCCATCCCAAGAAGGCTGGGTTACTGAGACGACATGCATCAGAATACAACTGTCTAATTGCATGCTCGCCTCCTTGGTGTACGAGCATTTATTTGTGTAGCATGCTCACTGACCATACAATAGCTAACCATGCCCCCCGCGGCTGCTGCAAAGTACAGATGCATCTTCGCCTTGCTACTCTTCTTTGGTCCCAAACGAAAGTCCAGGATACCCAACGCGTCACCTGCTTCTTCAACGCTATAACAGATCGCTTGCTACGTATCTGCTGTTGTCAATCCCAGCATCCATCGTGCGGAACCTCCCGTTGTAAAGTACTTCTGCGTAACAATTTCTGAGATGGACACCTTCAACGCACCATCACTACCACGCTTGTTGACTGGCCACTCTTTTGAGAATATTTCCCTGTGGTCTTTGAAAAGATCAGTTTCAGTTTTCAACCCATCTTTGTTTTTCGAAGGAAGCGTGCTTTGTTCGTATTCGTTTACATGTAATCCATCCCTCTTGTTGAGAATAGTGGTACATGTAGTCCTGTCGGATTGTTTCCAACGGTGGTTGTTTTCGCTGCCTGTTGCTGTGGATGATGCTGTGCTGTTGTTGTTGGTGATGGCCACCACAAGACACTTTTGAAGGGAGTGACTGATCGAGTCAGTTATCTTAACGTAAGGGGTTTGCAAATTAAGGAGGTACCACCCGGTCTGGCATTCAGTCGTTAGTAACCCGGAAATCTCTCGTGTTATTTTTCCTTTTATCGAGCGTTTTGTATCAACCGACCATGATCCAAAGCAGTTATATGGCTGCCGCTGCCGTTCGTTGCACCGATCACGTAGAGACCCGTGCAGTGGTTCTATGCGTAGGCAATAGGCACTGCTGTTAACTTCCCCCCTGCTGGATAGTAGCTGATGCCTTGTACCTTCAGAACAGTGGTAGCCAGTGTTAGCGATCGCAATAGAGGTTGTTATCCTTGGCAGCATGTCGCTTACACGGTACACCGATCAGTAACGATCCAACCCAATGACCTCCTGTAGAGCACGAGCATAGCTTCCATTCCCTATGTCCATACCCTCATTGGTGCACCGGAAGCCCTTGAACGGAGACCACAACGTACATCATTGTCTGTTGTCGAAAATGGCAGTTTGTTGTTGTTGTGGAGTCCGAACCATCGCGAAAAGCAGCAACAAGCAGAGCCAGCCGGATAGGAATCTGCATTTCCCATGTTGTGAAGAAGCCATTAGCTGGTACTTATTTCACGGCAAAATTCTCCGTAGGATAGAAGTTGGATAATAAAACGGCCATTGAATCAGAATCAGGATGACAGTCACCTCAATGGTAGTAGTTGAGCATACAGGAGCGGCGTCTCCTGATTATGTGTCCAGCTTGGCCTTCAGCCACCAGACTACTCCTGCCTGGAGGAAGACTGAGAGTGGGTATGAGATGTCGCGTGAGATGAACCTGCACGACGCGGAGAGTAATGAAAAGAGAGATAATGAGGATTCCACTATCTATTTTGCAGAACAATTGCTTGTTGTTGATAGCTTCAAGCACCAACGTACCTTTGGAGATTTGCCGACTGACCTTGTTTGCTTGGTGCTTGCTGATGGTAGCAACAGCCTCATCTATGCATTCTGCAACTCAGCCTTGAGCCACCAGTTGACCGTTGACAATGAAGACATCAGCCGCGGAAGCATGTTGACCATCAGCAAGTCTGATGCGATTTGGTATCAGCAGTTTCCCAAAAGAATGCGCTGTGCTCTTATTATCTTTGACAAGAGTTGGCAGCATCCTCCCCACGTGTTGAATAATCCGCACGCTGGACCAACTGTTTGGACACGCTTCCGAACGGAGGATGTGCACTTGTGTCGACACAGGAAGGAAATTGTCTTCATGACCAAATTCAAGCCAAGTAACTATGAAAACTTCAAGTGCCTGCGTCCTGAAGCTGCAGGACAAATGGTAGCAAGGGCAAACAAGGATGAGTTTCACAATGCTTCTTTTGTTTTGATCGAGACTGTGAGGAATAATGTCAGCAATTCCATGATGGAAACGTACCTTGGGATCGACGAGATACCAGAAGATTATGACCCAGAGGATGAAGTGGATGACAAGCCCCGTCGGTGTGATTGTGTGGAGAACATGGCCTGATGCTGTGTGCCAAAGTCCAAGCTCCACTCAATTTGGTGGACAAGAATGATCTTTACCATTCCTTGCAGAAGTACATCGTGAAGAAAACCAATGTCCGGATCTACAGCGAGACATTCAAGGGCTGACCCAGTCTCACAAGCGATGGTGTTCCTACTTCTGGTATGCGGTGAATGTTTATCAGTTTGAAGTTGCCACGCCATTGCCTCGATATGTTGTCAAATCTATTTGGCTGTTGTACCCAAATTTCGATAATGCGGTGAAGGCTACTGGTTTCAAGACAACTGAGGAAAGAATCGCGGAAAGGGCAACCAAGAAAGCGCGCACTGCCAAGTCTTATCACTAGACCAACGCAAAGAATGGCCCCGTTTGTTATTGAAAAAGAATCGAAAAAGATCAGCGATGTAACAACAAGTTACTGTGTTCGCTAGAATTGAGGAAAAGTCTACAGTCGGACAGTGTAATCCAATTACTTAGATACTCATACTATTTGTCACTTTACCTTTCTGTCTAATCGCTTTCCGCTTCCGAAAGATCTTCAACTCCGGCCAATCCCTGTACCTCGCTGGTAACACGTTCTGTGTCTTCGCCAAAGTCAATGTAGTCTACCAACTCTAAGGTGGCAATAGCGATGTCATGCTCGCTTATCTCTCTTTGTTCCTCCGTTGGAATGGCCACCTCGCACTCCTGCATGGTTTCCACATTCGACTGAGTAGTGACTCTCACATTCAAGGCCTTTGGTTTTCCGTGGTTGATGCATCCTTTGAAGCTGGATCGTGAGTGACCGATTTCACCACAACTGCCACACACTTTTGTACTCGCATCTTTATTCTTCGAAACTTTTCTTTTCTTTGTTGCTTTTTTGGTTCTGGCAATGGCGATCCCAGAGGAATACAAGCGGCCGTCTTTCCTATCCTGTTGGAGTTTTTGTTGGTAGTCCTTTATCTTCTCGTAAGTTTCGCGGTTTCTCTTTTTCTTGTACTCCAAGGTTCTTCTCTTACTGATTCTTTTCTTTCGATATTCTTCCTGTTGCCGAAGAAAGTAGGCCGTCCCTTCCTCCATTTCAAGACCAATTGTGTCGAACAACCGGCGAAAGAACTCTTCTACACCCAACAGAGTGATGCCGACGGCTATGCATACTCGATTCTGCAATGATAATGAACCAGCATACACTTTGTTCTTTGGAGCTAGCCAGGCAATTGTGTTGTTCAGCGACTCATTCGCATTTGTTGACATGAAGTGGTTGGATTCTTCAGTCTTTCCATCGTGGTAAATGAATGATGGGTTCAAGCAAAGACTCGTATAGAGCTTTGTCTTTTGTCCTGCATCGTACACTTTTCCGCACTCACTCCTTTCCTTTTCTGTCTGCTTCTTCCGCAAACAAAAGTCCCACAGAACTCGTGTTGTCGAATGTGTGTTCCAGTAAGCCTTTGCAGCTGCCACCCACTGCTCTTTGAGAGTGATGGCAATTTGCGAAGAACATACACGTAGTAAGTTGTCACTCGAAGGATATCGCCGGCAGTCAAGTCAAAACTTTTCTTAACTCCCTGTCCTTTCAACGCATACAGATGATTGCGAAGAATCTTCTTCCTGTGGGCTGGATCAGCAACGAACAGTGGTTGCGGAATTGGGTATCGGAGATGACCATCTGTCCTGGTTCTCGGCTTTCCCTTTTTCGTGTATCCAAGGATGGGGAGTTAGTCCAAGTTGTGGTGTGCCAGCCAGTCTTTGTTACTCCATTTGCAATGGGCCTTCATCGTGGAGTCGTCATCGGTACAAAGTTTTGCAATCTCCAAATTGTACAAGTCATAGATCTCCTCCACCATGATCAAAAGAGATGCCGGTTCCATACCACCAGAACTCCCCTCATAGTTGATTGTGCACTGATGCTCTGGTACATCGAGTCCACGGCTGAGGTGGTATTGACACTTGCGGCAGAACTTTGATCGTTGACAGATGCAGATTGGTTTTCCAGTCATTGCCCCCATGATACTTGCATTGCCTGAAGGTGAGTTGTACGCTCGTCCGCTTCCCTTCTGATTCCACTCCATGTCCATTCCGCCATTAACAACTGCTCTCATCACTGGATTTCGAACAGCTGCCTCCCATTCCACAAAGTTGAAGTTGTCGGCATGTGCACTCCTTCGAACTTCTTCCACCAAATTGTCCACGATGGCCTTGTGACAAACCTCCCGTATGTAAGGAGCAAGTGACAACTCGATATTCGAAAAGGATTTCTTGGACATTGTGGTGTAATTGGGTAAGTTCAACATGGCAAGTGTCCGCTGTGCCTCCACTCCGCCATCCCCAGACCAAAGAAAAGCTAACACAAACTGTATGTTGCAGGAATAGTCAAGGTTCCGTGCATGTTGAGTCTTCTTTGGCAAGGATGTCTTGGCGACCGGTGAACTCTTCGTGGAGCCAAATGTCTCGCACTCTTTGTTGGAACAAGACAATTGCCCAACAGAGGTTACACAAGTAGTGCTGAATGTAAGTTCGACACTTGGTTGCTTGCATGTATAGCATCGAGTTGAAGTATTGACCAATTCAGACAATCCTTTGTGTTCGAGGATAAGCCTTCTTGGAGTTGGTGGCTTCTTCCTTGTTGGTTCATCCGGTTGGGTCGCTAAAGGTGTCTCCGCCATGACATCTTTGGAAATGATCAGCGGCGATGGTGTTGCCTTTGGTTGTTCTCTCTTCTTTGGAGCACCCATATTCAGTTTCTCTTTTTCCCAACCAGGTAGCTTGCTGACAATGTCCTTTCTTGATCCGGAGGCTAACTTGTTCAACTCTCTTTGGTGTACGCTGGAAGCTCTCACGGAGCTAAGGGTATTGGAACACTCAGCTGGCCTGATACCACGTTGCCTATCACTTTGTCTTACTACATCGGGAGTAGCATACTCAGGAACAACAACAGCAACAGAATCCTCTGTTCCTGTTACCTCACTCATGTTTGCCGTTGTTTACTTTTGACGCCAGTTGGATGCCATGGTGCAAGATAAAAGCTAGGTAAAATAGAAAATTCCAAAAAGAAGGATTCCATCTGCTAGCTATTTGGCTGTGATCGAGAATGATGACGGAGGAGGTCTTGGTGTATGCTACACCATGGATATCTATTTTATCAAAAGATTGGTGACTGATCTGAACAAACTCGGGAGTAAAACCGGGTGGTACCTCCTTAACAAATCTTCTGTTCTGACTGTCACTCGTCAGTGCATTCCCAAAAATCAAACCAAATAAATATTGGGGGGTCAACTGTCAACTCAGGAAAACAAGCTTTGCAGCTTAGGCCTTAGGTAGTTGCGGTAAAAAATAGATTCCGGTTGTAATCAGTTTCTAGCTAGTATCTTAACGTAAGGGGTATTGCAGTAATCTTTCAATTATCGTAGAAAGGATATTGTGGTACTAGTCGTCTCCGCAATGGTTGAATTACGCTGTACTCTGTTCAACCTGTCGCCGTCGCTCTGCTTTGGAATAGGAAAAAGGTCGCATCCTGGCCCCGGACGTCACCCCCAAGAATACAGTAGGAATTAGGAAGAAGTGACAAGATCTGTTCTTCGTTGTCAATTGACTCTTCACTGTTCCAATAGCAGAAAGAAAGATTCTTGGGCAGTATTTCCCTAAGTCGTGACGGTGCAGCAACTCGTGGATACAGCAATTGGATCTTTGCTTCAGCAAAGCTGGACTCTCTTCTCACAATCCTCGAACCTCGAACAATAACTAATCAACAACACAAACAAAACAAACAAAACAAACAAACTCTACCACAACAATGGCGTCTACCAACACATCAGTCATCGTCTTTGGATCAACTGGAGCAATTGGCACCAGCCTTATCGAACTCCTTTCCAAAGAGCATCCGGATTGGCAGATCAAGGCTGTGACCCGATCTATCTCTTCCAAGAGCCGTCTCGCGGAGATGGGTATCGAAAACGTTACCATGGTCGAAGGTGATCCTTTCTCGAAAGAAGACGTTCTGTCCCTCACAAAAGACTGTGAGAAGATCTATTGCTGCGTTGGTTTCCACAAGTATGAAACCAAATATTGGGCCGTCAACTGGCCCCTTGTCGTCGACAATCTGCTCGCGGCTACAGTGGCGGGAGATCAGAAACGCCAACTCATCTTTTGTGACAATCTGTATGCCTACGGTCCCGGAAGTAACATTAGCGAAAAGACGCCCACGATTCCACCGTCACTCAAGACAAAACCTGCCATTCGCAGCATGCTCCGTCAAAACATGCTAGAGCACATGAAGGCTCATCCTGGAACACTCACGGTGATTGGGGCCGCCGACTTTTTTGGTCCCCACTTGACAGAGACAAGTTTGTTGGGAGACCTGACGACGGGAAAAATCATGGCCGGAGAATCACCCATGGCGCTGTGTTCTGCCAGTGTGATTCATGATTTTTGCTTTGCTCCAGATTTCGCCAAAGCAATGGCTATTGCCAGCGTTTCCGAGAAAGCATATGACAAGTTTTGGATTTGCCCCCACTCTGTGCATGGCAAGACAATGACAGAAATTGCCAATGACATTGCCAAAGTTGTCAACGGTAACAAGGCGCCAGAAAAGCCTGTCAAAGTGACGGCGCTACCGGCCTTTGCCCTCGCAATTTTGGGCGTATTTCAAACTCTCATGGCTGAGCTGTATCAAATGAGAAACTTTTGGAACTCGGACTACACCATTGACGATTCCAGCTTTCGCCGCGAGTTTGGTGTGGAAGCGACGCCTTACGATGAAGCGTTGGATTCTGTGGTTGGCTTCTACCGTCAAAATCAAAAAGTGGAGAAGTAGACACGGAGAAAGTGTTCTTTGTGTTGTTTGTGTGAAAGGAGCTGCGTGTACTCTATTTGAATTTGTTGAAATATATACGATTACTAAGAAACGATTTGTCTCAAAAACTATGTCTGCCTGTCGTTCAGGAACATCCATTAGTTCGTTTCTACCGCTACGGTAGCGTGAAGCAGTGTATCTCTTAAGCTGTCCTGTTCTGCTCCTGTCGCAATGGCAGCCCAAAGGGACTAATTGCAAAGACGCTTTACATAGAAAAACTGTCACGAGGCATGTTCCGGAATCTGGGCAGCCAAATGCTATGGCTACGATAGCTGGCAAATTCAAGCTCCGGTGGCTCCGTTTCAGTACATTGCTACCAGGAACGAGAAAAGCAGAGAAGACTCGTCTCGTAAGCAGTGCATGTTCATAAATGTTCAAAGAGCAGAAAGCGGCCTTAAAGTCAACTTTAGTGTATATTGTGATGTGGAGACGTCAGGCTGTGGAGCAGCTCCTGCACCCACATTCAACATTCAGTTCGTTCAAGACATCGTTCGGTTTGCACCAATACTCAGGCGGTGAACCTGGCATCAACGCAGAATGTATAAAAAGTAGTGTGTGTAATTCAACCCCAACCAAAGCAACCAGCCATTGGAGCAGTTAGTTGTCTCCCGCCTTCTTCAAGGCGAACTTTCCCTTTCCATGGCAGCAACATTGTTTGAAGAAGTCGTGGCAACAGGAACAGATTTCCTTGTCACAATCAGGACAAGCATATACCTTGTTACCGGTACATTTCGAGCAAGTGACTGTTTCGCATTCTGCGCACTGAAACATCTTGAGGCAGACTGTGTTGGCACAATCCTCGCATGACGCCGGATCGCCGTGGGCTAAGCAGTGACGCTCGTCACACCCAGAACAATAGTAAGACTTCTTGCATTGGCGACAAAAGAATTCTTCACAGCGGCTGCAAAAGAAGGAGTCCTGGCAGTCAGAGCAAAATGCGTAATTACACTGGCCGCAGAAAAAAGAGTCCTCCATGGCACAATCAAAGCATCCCAAATCCGCGGAGCATTTTTCACACCAAAGGGTGGGGCGACACTCAAGACAAAAAGTTCGGTCACAGAATTCGCAAAAACCCACCGGAGTGCAGTCGTTTCGTTCACAAAACCACTTGGCACACAGGTCGCAAGCGGAAAATTCGCAGCAACTCTCGCAACCCAATTGCTTGCAACTTCCGCACCCGTGCACTTCTTCCTTCGGAGAAAATTCCGTACAGTCGGGACATCGCTCAAAACCAAACTCTTCCTCCACACAGTCTTCGCACTCTCCTTTGAACTTTTTGGTGTCATTGGTGATGACATCGTCGGCAATTCCTTGTTGCTTTTCTTTTCGTGCAATGTGATTTTGTCGACGTCCAACCTGTGACTCTAGTTTGCTGCCGTGTTCCTGACAGTAGTACTTTTCCAAGTGGAAATGATTCTTGAGGCATTCCACAGCAAGGCACTTTATGACGGAGCAAAGGAAAATCAGTGATGAGCGAGCGGCAAATGGGAACAACGAACCGCCGCATTGTGAGTTGTAAGTTTACCTGGAGGATATCTTTACGTTCCAAGAATCCAAGCACTTGTTCGGCTACGACATGACAGGAGAGTCCTGAAGAAAGGAGAGGGCTTGCATTGTTGGCGCGGAGGGTTGCAGCGGCAGAAACGTGATCCGTCATTGTCTTCCTGTTGGCTTTGGAACCAAACTATGGATTTGACTGGGTTAATCGGCATTTTGTCTGTTTGGGAAAGTGTTTTGGCCATTAAGTGATCCTTATGTAAATGTCTACACACTGTTAGTAGACAATAGTAGACAAAGTAGACATTGTGCGACTTTAGGAGACATTAGTAGACAAAGTGATACATTGTAAGACATTGGTAGACAAAGTGAGACATTGTGAGACGTTGTGAGACATTGGTAGACAAAGTGAGACATTTTTGTACTGTTTTACTGTACTGTGTAGACAAAGTGAGACATTGGTAGACATTAGTAGACAAAGTGATACATTGGTAGACATTGGTAGACAAAATGAGACATTGTGAGACATTGGTAGACAAAGTGAGACATTGTGAGACATAAGCCATTTTTTCTAAGGAGCACAGAACATTTAGGCAACTCTGTAATCAGATACAATAGCTTAAATAGACAGAATGCCGAGTAACCCTGGGCAACGAAAGATCTTCGTTTGAGTCCTGAGTTAATTCGTGACTGAAACCAATGACACCGATTTCGGCTGTACGGTGTAGATCTACTGTGTGTACCTGGTACTGGTACTAGTACTCGTACCGGTACGATAGCGCCCATGATCAACAATCTTTTCGAAGCTAGTAGTCTATCTGATGCATAGCGTCTCATTTATCAGGGCTGTTTTCGTATTGGAAACTAGCTAACATGCAGCTGTGCCCTTACGCATGCCATCATACTGTAGCATCTAGCGCCTTGGAAGTTCTCCGGGAGCAGGTGTTGTACTATTAGGCAGCAATGGTGCAAGTCCAGCGGAATTGCTTGGTTTTGGTTGTATTTCGTGTAGTAGGGCTTGTGGCAGGTCCCAGTGCTGATCCAGGTGTTGACATTGCAATGATCTTAGAGTTGGTTCAGGCGCTACCGGGGAACAAGACTGGTTTGGTCCAGGATTGGATCCAGGTGTTGACTAACTAGGCAATGATGTTGGCCTGGTAATGGACGATTGATTGAATCATTCGGGAATTCTTGGCCGAGGAGATGGGCTTGGTTTCTAGCGGTAGAAAGTACGTCTGCTGTAGCCTGGTATTTGGTCGCGGTGTTGATCTTGGCGTTCGACCTAGTGTAGTTTCTTGGTGCTGAGTGCGGTGGATGTTGGTGGGCCTGGTTTTGGTTCTTGGGTTAGTTTGTAGAGGTGACTATCGGGGTGCGTGTGACGAGTAGACTGGCCCTAGCGCCGGTCCTGACGCTGGGCTTAACCTAGCCACAGTAGTGGTCGATGCGCGAGATTGGCTTGGTTTGGGTGTTTGTTCTTGACGACGAGAGGGGCATGGTGCGGGACCTGCAGTAGTCTTTATCGAAGCTCGTCAAGAAGTCCAACAAGCAGAGATACAATTAGAGCAGGTGGCTTGGCAGCTCGCTTCAGCAGCTTGGTGACTAGCTACCGTAGCCAGCCCCCGTATTGCATTGTTGGCTCTCTCTTGACGGTTTGCTGGCTGCCAGCTACAGTACCAGTGGCTACGGCTACACATCGGCTGAGGCGTCCTTTAACGTCTGGCCGTCACTACACCCTCTGGAAATCATCTAAACGAGTGAAATACCATCATTAGGGTGCAGGATATCTTCATATCCCCACATCGCTCCTCACAAAATAGACGTAAAAGATAGCTTTCCACTGCTGCCACTGCTCTGCCACTGCTGCTACTTGTGTTGAGTGTTATCTGTTGGGTTCTGGTGGCTACAGAGATGGAGGATTGGGCTGTGATGACTTTTTTGGCCTTGTTATCCCACACGAAATTATTATCTTTTGGATCATGTGTCGAGCGGTTCCGTTCCGTACGCCGTGCTCGGCCGATCGGATTCATTCAACTTTGCCGCGGCTTTCAGGAGAAGGGGCTTGCAAGAAAAGATGATAGAATGCTAGTATTTGCTGTTATGCTCTCGCCATGGGGAAGCGTCGCTCGAAGAACAGTGCTGCGGATGCAGAAACGCCCAGCAAAAGCGCCGCTCCACTTGCGGACCAGACAAATGCTTTCTCCCCTGTGTTTGCATCTCCGCCTCCAAAGAGAGGACTTCTCTCATTGACAACACCAAATTTCAAAAAGGGTGGTCTGTTCAAGTCTCCTGCCAAAGAAGTGCAAGCTCCAACACTGTCTGTTGGATCACAGACGATTAGTTTGAACAAAAAATCAGTTGCCATCCAAACGGATCCGCTTCCCTGTCTGAGCTTTGAGAATGAAGTCATTGCAAGGGATCCCAGTCAACAACTTCAACAACAAACTTTTGATACCCTATCTGCATTGCATTTGCAGCAAAAGAATAAGGACTATGTCCGGCTGTCAGCTCGACACGGGCAGCAAACCTATTTCAAGATACCAAACTCGCGCATCCGTGCAAGCAAGGACCCATCTCGACAATCTTGTAAGAAGCTCAGCAGGCAATCTACTCTCATTTCGGGACTCTTTCAACGCCTATTTGGAGCCAGTATGCAGCAGATTCTTCCAGCAATCTTGACCAGCATTGGCAAGCAGTTTCGTTTGGCAGTTCTTCCAATTGATGCCAGTGGCTTGACAATTGTCCAAGCGGTGGCACTACGAGACCATGTTCCAACCTCCACGAGGGGCCTGGAGAGGCTTGCTAATGCCCTCTATGACTGCTCTCCATTCCTTGGGAAGCTGTTGTTCCCAAAGCAATTACGGCGTCGAATTTCTGAATTCGAAAAATGCACTCTGGATGTTGAATTGAGCTTTGAAGTGGTGCCGCTGGAGATGAACGGAGATGGTAAAATGAAGCCATGCATCCATGCCTGGGTATCCAACCCTCCCATTGTTCTTGAGGGTCTCACGAGGAGTGCTCTTGTTGCTGGAAAGTTCCAACAGTCAGAGACAGTTTCATCACACAAGGGTGAAATCCTCGTCGTTCAAGGGTGTGATAAAGGAGGAAACGTGACACTCAGCTTGATGCGAGTTGCTAATAGAATGGATGGGAACGCTCCACAGTTTTGCTTTCCATTGGCATTCTACGAAGACGGGCGGGAGTCTTATGCCAACCTAGCAAAGACCATATACGACGACTCCAAGACAGTTCAGCCTTTCATTCAAGCTTTGCTTGATGGCAAATTTCATATGATAACTGCCTCTGCAAGTCAAGGCACTGATGTGATCGATGCTCAATGTTTGCTTGTGCAGTTCAGCGGCTACTCAGTGTATGAAAAGAGTCGGGCTTTCATTCAAGATACCTGCGGCCGAGTTCTTCCAGACGCGGACCACCGAGAACTTTTGGCTCATGTTGATGAAGCAAAGTCTCGATCGCAGCCAGCAACCGTTTCATTAGATAGGGTACGAGCAAATTGCTCTCTGGCGATTCGACTTGTACGCTCAGACCCAGCAAAAACAGAAGGAGATGACTCGTCTCTGGGGGCATCATATGCAGGTATCCTCCTCTACGAAACTACCCAGACGCAGCAGCGGACACTTGTGGCACGGCTCCAATTCACGTCGACGCTTTCTGTTTCATCGAATGCTGAGGTTATGCTTCGTTGTTATGGATGCCGGCCATTTACTGCCGATGACTTGAAGCTCAACATAGCGGTGTCAGGCCAGGGAACAGCGGCAAGCAAGTATCCTTGTCCTATTTGTGTCGCTTCAAAGGATCAGCTCAGCCTCTGTGTCCACAACCTTGCTGCCATCCCTCCTCTCCGTGTCGGTGAGCACCACAACAGAAACCTGCACGCGAGATTTTTGGAAGTGGCTGGTGGCAGAGCCATGAAAGTTGCGACAGACTCATCTGCGGCGTCAATGGAAATAAAAGACCTGGCAAAGAGTGTTGTTAACAGGCCTTTACTTCTTACGCCACCGCCCCAGAACACAGCTGGCTCTATGCATGTCTGTCAGGGTCTGATGACCCATTTGACGAGGAGGACTTTTCAACTTTTGGAGAAGATCGATCGGAGGTCATTGTGGTATTCCGAATTAAAGAACGCTGTCCAAGATGCAAGCAACACTACGGAAATCAAGGAAATGGTGAAAGAGATGCATCAAAGAGACCGGGCTATCTACAAGCAACTGCAGAATGCGACAAAGTGGCCCAATGTCCCATCCCAAGTTGAACGTGCTGGCATTCTGCTGGCAGAGCGCGAACAACATAGTGTGCAAACTGGAATGGAGGCTTGGAGTAAGGTTCAAACGGCAGGAACGGAGCTCTCTTCAGCTGGGAACAAGTTCATCAAAGATTCAGGATCGAAGCCAGAGGGTGTGGCAAGTTATCTTCTTTACCAGTCGTTTTGTGTGGATGGTGGTGTTCGATTCAACGTTGAGCATTCAGGTCTTGAGTTGACCAATGCCAATGGAATAAAGGTTCTTTCCAACTACGAGACAATTGCCAACCGAGTGGAACAAGCGTACAGTGAAGGCAATGAAACGCATCTTCGTGAAGATGTAAAAGCTGTGATGGCAATGTGGCGACAACTCGCAGGTCTCTTGCTAGAGCTTTCGGCAATTCTGAAGCGACAATCAAAATTAACAACAGAGGAGATCGAACGTCTCAAGCAGTGTGCGAACGAATACGGTCGTCAGTGGATGGCCATGATTCCAGGAAAGGATACTGTGTTCAACAAACTGCACACACTAATCGCCCACTTGACAACCTTTGCTGAGACGCACGGAACCATCGGTTTAGTGAATGAAGAAAGCTTTGAGGCTACCCATCCGCGAGCACAAACAATCAGCAGTCACTTGCGAAGCATGGTCTCAACTGAGGCCAAAGTACAGAAGACAGTTCAGCGCTTCTCCCTGGGGCTCAACACGGAATATGAAACAACACGGACAGCTCTGCAAGATGGGAGAAAGACAGGTCGTCGGAATCTGAGGAACGGCGATACCTATGCTCGTCGCACCAGAAAGCACGACGTCGCGCCAATTCGCAACCAAACTCAAGACGGTCAGCTCCCTCCGGAATTGGTCTATGTTGACACGAATAGGGCTGTTGTCAAGAAGGAGTGGTTAGACTATTACAACTATCTGGTTTGTGGACGTGTCCCCGCCTCTTGGAGGAAAGCCTTTGGAGATGACGACGAGATTGGCAACGTCTTTAAAGTCAAGTCTGAATACGTCTAGAAAGCATGATAGACTAGGGCATCGTTGGTACATGGTGGCAATGAAGAAAACTAACAGTAAAACGGACTATTTTTTTGTTACGAACTATTTTTTTGTTTAGAGGAATGTGAAATGTATTATTGTTATGTTATAGTATCCTAGACAAAGAAGTAAGCATGGTTTTGCATGGGAGATTTGCGCGGGGAACTATAGCACTGCAACTCCACAGCTGTCACGGCCCAGAAACAACAGCAGAAAAAGCTCAAGTTGAATGGTGATCTTTGCACTAGAATCTCATGCCAGATACTGGATATTTGTGCGTTATTGACTGGCTTAGGAAACTACTGCAACGAGAAAACAACAATGAATAGATTTGCCCTCATAATCATGGGATACCTCGATGTCTGCACAATCAGCCTGAAATATTGTCACCTTGCAGCTCAGTCCATGGATTCCAAAGTAAACTCAGAGTGCGCTGCACTACATGGCGACAATAGATCAACTACGGAGGGTGTGGCATCTTGTTCTTGCTCGTTCTGATGACCTGAGAAAATGGTAAGCATTTCCGTGAGGACTGCTGCCATTCCAATCTTTGGACGAGAAGACTCATGAGGACGCTCACAAGGAGGCGCAATGTAGAATCTGGAGTACTTGCAAGCAAGCATCACGGTAATTTGCTCGCCATGAACAGTCTTGATAATCAGAGCCCGACGATCCATTGAGACAAAGGTGGTATTGACGTTCTCCGCCTGAAGAAGAAAAGAATGCAGCTCCTTAGCTTGGTCGGAAGAGAGCACCTTGCTGTTTTCAAAGTACCAAACAAGAATCTCATCGCTCTCCTTGCGAATGGAGTGGGCGACGCATTTCGAAATCCTTGTGAGATAAAGATCGAAGTCTTCGATTGGAAGCATGTCAATGCAGGGAGGCCTCCGGCAGGATGCGGAGTAAATTCCCCCTTCTTTGGTCTTGAAATCATAGGGCATGATGAACTCTTCAGCGGATTATGGCACGAAGCAAACCCAGGAGTTCTAAGCTCACTTTGTTACGGCCAAAACCTGAGCTTAACTGAAGAAGGAAAATTTGGTGGATTTGAATAGAGGCCTCGGCTGTGGCGGCTTAGAAAAATAAAATGACATAGCCTCCGGCGTCGATGTCATTTTGGTTGTGGTTCGTTGGTTGGTTGTGGTTGTTGGTAGCAAACTGCACGGGGACGAGCGTCGGTCTGTTTGTAGAGACAATGGCGTCTGTAGTCACAGTGCGCTTTGATGATTCTGACACCAAACTCAAAGACTCGGCCCTCGCGGCTTTTGGAGTACTTCACCATAATGCTAGCTGTATGTTGTTGCCAAGAGCCTTGCCCCTACCGAAGTAGGCACTGACTTCAAGGCAAAACAAATAGCGCAGCAATCAAGGGAGTAGTCAAAAACAGGAGCAGCTGGCGACAAAACGCGATGGTGGAGTCAGTAGAAGGATGGGGTAGAACGATGGGCGTCGGTAGTTTCGAAAGGACGGCTTCTCTCGAAACCACCCAAAGCTAACACTGTTGGCTGTCGCCTCTTGTTCGATTCATACACTAACAGAGAGTGGTGCTGGGCACCTCTACTCTATTATGACAACAAAGTACATGTGTAAATGCTCTTGTCAAGGCGACCAAGTGGTGTTCAGAGTGGGTTTGTTGGCATGTGACGTCTTTTTTTTTGAATGGAGGTGAGCCCTTTGTGACTGACTTTTATTCAATCCCGAGCAGCTGTGTGACCTCTGAAAACGACGTACCACGGCCAGACCCTAAAGGACGAAAAGGGTGATTTGCACCGATGTGGCTAGCTAGCAAGCAGCTCCCTGCAATAATATTGTTGTTTACAGGTTGAGGTGTAAAAATTACCGACCAAGCAACAACAAAATCGGAACAAAATTTTGATGATGTCACGATCAAAAAGTGCATGGATCCAATGGCATGGACCACCAATCCATCCTTTCGATCTTGTATGAAACGTCTTGGAAGGCACCTTGGCAACCCAGTCGGTCACCAAGCTAGTCTACCAATTGCAGGCCACCTGGATCGCAAGCTTCTAGCAAGGTCCTCGTGGGGCTGGGGATGATGGCTCTGGCTAGCTGGTCGCTCGCTCTGCTTTGGAGGGAGCTACCCTCTTCTCCGAAGCCAACGCCAAGGTGATCGACGGACTTGCTTTCGGAACGACACCCTTTATGGTCCTTTGGAGCTATGATAATATTATCGGTTGAGTTCTAGTCTTTTAAAAGTACAAGTCTAGATTTTGAGAGATTGATTCTTATAGTAGTGGTAGTTTTGAGAGATTAGAAGTAGTATAGTAGTAGTAGTGTTGAGAGTCGAGATTGCTTTCTTAGTTAGTAGTAGTTTTCTCCATAGCGAGCCGTGGGCATGAGAGGGTGCAGTCCAGGTCGACGTACACTGCCAGCTTGGCACCAATCACTCCTTCCACAGCTATTGTGAAAGGCATCGGAATCGTCGTCGTCTTCCTCGTCATGAGTGCTGCAGGAAGCTTGTTCATCGTGATGGGGGAGAACATGGCTCGAAAGCGTTTCCAGACTGCTAAACTTGGACTTGATGCTGCCTCCGCTGCTACCGCTGGCCAAGCTCAGAGCTGCAGTCGACGTGGTGGCGTTACTGCGGTTGCTGGAACGGCGTCGACGTCGTAGACCGGGGATGAAATCCTTAATGGACTTTTTCTTGTGGGTACTGCTGCTCTTTTTGACTGGTTCCGTCGTGGCGGTTGTCGTAGCCACGACAATGGCATCTTGGCGCAATGGCTTGACGGGAGAAGAAGCTTGTGGCAACTGACGAGGACGACGGCGCACATGTCTGGGTTGCATCTCTGTGGGTTCATCGTGAGGGACGACCTTGCGGCGAGACTTTTGACTGTCCAAACTGTCATCCACACTGTCTTCGCTTCCCGAGGAGTGACTATCATTGGCCTCGACACTGTTGCTGCATGAACTGCTGCTGAGACTGCCCATGCGGCAGGTATCTTGGCTTGCAATGCTCACATCATCATAGTCATCATCATCACTCTCATCATCATCCGACGACGACACGGCATCCAGAGCAGTGTTGCTGTTATGATGATGATGATTGGGTGGCTGAGCACATCCATCTTCTTCCTCGTCTTCGCAGCGGGGCCTACGAAGGGGGCCACGGGCAATCACAGCGCAAGACGTGTTGTGATGATCCGTACTGGGACGTCTCAGGGGCCCACGGGCAATTTTGGCGCAAGATGTGATGTTCTGCTGATGATCGTTGCTGGGACGCCTCAGAAAGAGATTGGAACAGTTGGAGACGACTTTAGTGGAATGGCTGGCACCGGTACCCGTGGTGCGAGAGGCAGCGGAGCGTATGGATTGGTTGCCAAACAGGGAGATGTTGCTGTCAATGGTAAAGATGGTCTGTTTCCCACCAGTGGTTGTCGTATTGTTGCTGCTGACACTGGCGCAACTGCTAATGGACTGATTGGTGGCTCCCGTGATGCATCGAGCACAGCCACAGAGAGCGCAGGTAGTCTGGTACATGTCACTGTTTCGGTAGGAGCAGTTGACACAGAACCATGCTTTGGCTTCTTGTGCCGAAGCACAGGATAGCACCGAAACGTCCGAGGCAAAGTCGTGTGATCTGGAAAGGACAGAAGGACCCGACACGGACGATGTCAAGCAAGGCATGGCTCGTGGCGGTTTGTTGTGGTTGTTGTTGCTGCTGCTGCTGCGCAAATTGTGGCTGAAAGGTGGCTCCTGCTGCTGTGGAAGCGGACGGCCTCTGTTAAAACTGCCCGAGGGATCTTCGGGCAAGCCTCGTCGTCGTTGCCTTTGCCTTTGTTGATGCTGTTGTTGAATGAGACTGTTGTCGAACATGGTTGTGGTTGCAAGGTTTCGGATGCCTCTCTTGTGTCTTGGCACTTGTAATGAGCAAGACCAGTGAATTGGATCTGTAACCAGGGACTCGACAAGATATTTGTGAGACCCAAAGTTGACAAGTTCTTGGGCTTGGGGCGATTGCTTTGTTTGGTTTGCTTTGCCTTTTGACCGCAAGTAAACACTCTCGAATCCAGAAGAATAGAACAATATCGTAGCTGAATATGGTGGCTGAATGTGGTAAGCAGGGTGTCTATGCTTGATAATACAGGAAGAGCATAGTCTACAAGAGTGGGGCTGCTCCTTTTAATTTCCCGAGATTTCTCAGTGGCATCATCAATGAAACTGGGGGAGGGGGGTATCCAGCAGTAGTCTTTTAGTTCGTAACAGCAAAGCAAGCAAGAATGACTGCATTTACAGGTGCTCACCGTTCACACTGTACACCGACCCCCTTTTCACTTACGAGTACTGATTTCGGAACGGTGCATGAACTACGACCGCCAAGTGCGAAATAGAATCTGACTGCCGCTGGTATATAATATTGCCGCAATGGCCTTGGCCCAGTCCACTCTGTTCCCGTTCCCTTTATCTGGTCGATCTACCAGTATGCAGCATTCTTGTTTTCCAGAAACGATTGAATTGGCGTAACGTTGCAGTACTCTTTCTGGCCATTGGCGTAAATTCAATGACAAGGAGATTGCTGGTCCTTATTACATTGCAAATTCTAAGTTAATCTCCCAGTCGTTTATTCAACTAGGATTTGTCGATTGTATAAAACTATACTGTTGGGTCACTCACAGACTTTCTAGCTGCATAAGTCAAAGAGAACTAGAATGGATTTAGCGTCTGATTTTCCCGGTTTTAATGATGCAAGGGGAAAATGAACAAATTGATGAGGTTTGACAAGATGATAAGTAAGGCACTTAGTATCGTGTCAAGCTCAGCAATTGGGGTGGTTGATCGACGTCGCCAACAGTTAAATCTAAAACAACTCCCGGAAGTGGAATGGTGAGTAAAAATACAATTTTGAGAGTTTGGAGTCTGGTCAATGGGCGTCGGTGCCAAATAAATGGTGGGTGTTTAGGGATGATGTTCTTTGACGAAAGCTTTTGGTGATGAATAAGTTATTCTCAGGTACGGACGACAGGCAGACTTTAAATGCACCAATTGTGTGAGTGATTGGATGAAACTCGGAAGGCTCTTTTTGCTTCTCGAGTGCACGAGCTTTTTAAAGTGTCAGCAATCAACCAATTAATTTGCGACCAAAATGAGAATGTAAAGATGGAGATGGAATGAAAGAAGGTTTTAACTTTGGTGCTGTTATGAAACGAGAAGATGGTGACAACTGAGCTTTGCCTTCCATGTATTTACTGCTAGAGTAGAGAAAGGGACGAATATAAAACCATGGTATAACACTCACTAGTAGCCAACTTGCAATGATATTGACGGTACTGGTGGCGAGATTGATTTTGGGGGGTAGTTTTTACTATGTTTTCGATTTAAGAGTCAGCGAATTCACTCGTTTGGTATTAATTGTCCACTACTCATTCCAGTCAAATCTTACGCTATCTCCTCCTTTCCCTTCCCGCGATCAAATCCGCAACAAACCCACAACAACCTCCAACAAGTTTCCAGGCAACTTTGACACGATTTCGATCACACTGGACGGCTTGATCATTCCTCCCAAACAAAATGCTGCTCAGATGCATTATCTTCCATCCGAATCCTTGGAGCTTCCAGTTTCTTCCAGTGGACCGATGACACTCCAATCCGATCAGCCCCAGTTTCCTTTCAACTGCAACGAGGGCCGTCTTTGTTTATAGAGGTGTTTTCCTTTGTTACATGACATGACAGTGTGGGTGAATGGTGAATACCACGATGCTGACAGCCATAAGCTTCCGCAATCTGCTCGAGTACAATTTTCAGTCGAGCAAAGGTTGCCACAAATACAGCATCTATTGCATCGTAGGCTCCCACTTCCTAATCCATCTACAACTGCATGCAACTGTTAACAATTGCGAGGAACAAGGTGTTCGAAGAATTCTTTCAATCCTTCACAAAAGAAGGGTCTCTACTCTATGAAATATCAAGACTACTTTTTTGGTTTCTACCGTTGAAGCGGCTTTTGAAACCGGTAGCTTCACACAGGCTTGCTACGGTAGATAGCTGTTGACGCTGTCAAGCAAAAACTACTCAGATCCCTTGTAATTCCACGGCAACCACCGCCCGGTAAATCGGTCCTGGAGGCCGCTATCCTCAAAAGATATAAAAGCATTGAAAGTGTTATCGGTGGAAACCGGTAGCCTCATTCCTGCGTTGTAATATCAAGCAACAAGCAACACACACTCGGTGCCATTCTGCACACAAGGGGGGAGAAAAACTGCCATGTGTCATGGCAACGCAACAATCTGCTCGATTCGATTCTGTAGGAGGCCAGAATGTTGGTTGGGTGTTGGATGGGAACATGAGTACGGTAGCATGAGTAGATGGTAGATGTGCATGCATTTCACATACATGTGCACATTGCTACCGGTTGTCTACATGGATGATTGCAACCAGTACAGCTACCATTACGCATTACGCACAACCATGGGGCAGTGCTTGCATTTTATTGATTTATTCCTTCGTCCATCTTTCTGATGGTGTTCAGAAAAAGAATTCATTTGAATTCGATCTGGTGCCCATGATATCGCCGTCACATCGCCGTCACCATATCCTGTACTTCTCCTTTTCGTTTCGTAACCACCTCATACATTGTTGTCCAGAAAGAGGTGTAGTCGATGGAAAGCAGATCCTCATTGTCAACAATCGTGTCTGGTAAGTTATATTGTGAATGTGCAGAGTATGGATTAGCGGGTGGATTCAAGACCGGTGAGGATGCAACTGCTAGTAAGTAGTGAATACAGGCGAGATGATACTAGTACCGAAGTGGCAAAGAAGAGGTGCTTGAAGATGTTCTCATGGCCCTAGTTGGGGTTGGAACCGATACGGTAACCGGTACGTGTAAAAGAGTGCTCAGATCCAGAATGTTTGAGAGCATGGTGATGCCGGTAGCCTTCAGAATAGAGTTAACACCAGCTTCTACAGGATGCTTTCCTTTCCAACGCCCATGTAGCCTTCAACCTTCAAGGTGAAAATTAATGTTCGATAAGGGAAACCATGGACTGATAGCTGTACTGATTCACTCCTTCGCGGCACGCACCGCTTCTTCTCGTCGCTGGGCACTTTCAACGGCCATTGCCTTCATCAACCGAAATTGACACGATTTCACCTCTACCGGTATTGTCTACTGAATATCGTATTGATACGACTCTTTGTCTTCTACAGTTAGTTGGTAAGATTGATTGAAGGGATTCATCTCGGTTTGGCAATACGATTGTGGGCAAGTTGTTCCTTGCCACTGTACACTCCACTACAACAGCATGAACCCAGATCCCAGATGCAGCTCGATCTTGCGTAACGATTGGTGGTGTTGCAGTGATGCAGTGACTACTATGGGCGCTTCAAAACAACCAACCTTCGCTTGCTTCTGTCTGTTACCTGTAGAAGTTTCATGGTGGTCAAAACACCGTATCAAAAAATAGGGGCACACCACCTGCAAGTCATTCTTTGTCCAAACTGCGAGGAAGCTATTATTCAAACGGTACCATCACCAATGTCAAGCTCTACAGCTTGCTAGCTAGATAGCACGATTGTTGACAAGATCTGTTGACAAGACCACACCCTCGACAGGGCGGTACCACTGTACGTGCTGAACCGGTATCGTCGCCAACTACTATGGTTCTGTACCGTACGGTACCGGCGTCGTGGTGTCTCAATCTGTGCGGAGCGGTGGGCCGCCTCACGAAGGAAACGTAAGGTTAAGGATGAAACTAAAACCATAAGCCGGTTAGTCTGGCAAGGGGCCCCGTCCAAGACAAAACAAGATGCCTCCGGTGGCGCCAACTACGGAAACAGAAATAGCAAAAAGACATGACAGTGGATTGCACAACCCTCCCAGCTACTGACATGGCTTCCTAGCAGTTTTCCTAGCTCCTTCCCCCGCCCTACTAGTTCCAGCCCGGTCCTGGTTGTACCTCCTCTGCTGGCCTGAGCCCAGCTAGTTACCTCAGCTTCCCAGTCAGTGACATCTCTATAGCATTTCTCCTGGGCAGCTCTTCCCCAGCTCAATGCCCAGTTTCATCCCAAATGTCCTCCTGCTGAGAGCCTCAGCTATGCAGTTAGTGTTACTGCTAGAGCTACCAAGCAACCCTCTTAGCCAGCGGAGGAGTCGGGTCGGTATGAGGAGTGATTTGGTTACATCTGGCCGGTACGCGTAATGGTATAATCTACCTTTTACTGTACTCACCATACAGGACTGTCCGGCGGTTTTCACTCAGACTTTAAAACGACCACGACTGGTTCTCATCGTAAGGGCATGTTTTAAGGGCATGTTTATTTAAGGGTATGTTTAAGGGCATGTTTCAGGCATGTTTATAGGGCATGTTTAAGGGCATGTTTATAAAGGCATGTTCATTCGTGATAAGGGCATGTTCTATGGTATTTCAATGAAGGCTTAAGGGCATGTTTCAAGGCATTAAGGGTATGTTTTAAGGGCATGTTTACATAAGGGCATGTTGCAGGGCATGTTGAAGATTTAAGGGCATGTTTAAAAAGGCATGTTTCAAACGGTGCTCAGGCGTGGAATTTCAATTTTTGTTTTAGAGCCTGAGTGAAAACGGTCTGGTACGGTATGGTTAGCCTGTAACCCTAAAACGAGGACCAACCATTGATTGATTGATTGACACACCAAACAACAAAATCTGCAACAAGCCAACTCCATAGTTGGCGACATCCAGTTGTGAGTTTCGTCACTCTCCATCCTCACCCCAAATGTGCCTCCATTGCCGTTCGCTGCCATGACGACACACTCAGAAGAAGACGCCATGAAGGCTACCGGTACCGGTAGCAGTGTCATTGCTGAGGGTACTAACGCCAATGGAAGTGACGACGACAGCAACGCTGTGGTCGTACGCAAACGTCCAACATGGGAAATCACCATGGAAAAGTTGTTGGACGAGTGTGCGTCCTCAGATAACCCTTTCCTGAACTCTTTTGCGTCCTCTCCTCTCATGGAGAGGTTTCTCCGTGACAATGCCTTGGCAAAAGCCTTTGGACGCATGAGCCGAAGTAGGTTGAGAAAAGAGCTGCAAGAATCCGCGGCACTCGAATCCAAACTTGCGAGAGCTCTACCAGGGCTATTGGCCACTCAAACGGCTTCGGGTGGCACTGTTAGTAGGTCAGAACCGGGCATGGGCACAACACAGACAGAAGATCTAGTCATTTGGGATTTGTGCTGTGGAAAGGGATTTAGTTCACTCTGGCTTGCCACCAACACGTTTCCCCAAGCTTCATCCATTACCAGCGAAGATGCAACCATAGATACAAACCATGCATGTCCCATCACCAATGACAATCCCGGCAAGGTCTCCATCCACATGGTGGACACCGATGGAGACATCAACTTTGACTGGATCAATGGTTTTCCAAACTTGACCTTCCACAAGTTGGATATCTATTCACACGATCTCGAAGATGCCATCAGAGAATCCACCATGGATGGCCAGAAAAAGCTCATTGTCGTCGGGATTCACACATGCGGTGACTTGTCGAGGCGAGTTCTCCAACTTGGTCAACTGTGTGAGGCTTACGCTACATTGGTAAGCCCCTGCTGTTGTATTCGTCCTCTCAAACTTAAAAAGCGCAAGATTGGATCGTTTGGATATGACACGGCAATGAAGGCCCGCAACTTCAATGGACAAGTCAGCGTGTACCAATTGTGGGGGTGGATGTTGTGGGGATATGCCCGTGCCATGAATCAACAACAGGCAGAGAAAAGCGGGGAACAGCAGAAGCGAAGAACAAGCCATAGAATTGATTTGACAGCTGAGCCACTGATGAAAACAGACAAGAACATTTGGCTCTCAGTTGTTGCAGCACCGACAACAAGAGTCTTCCCGGTTGACTCGAGTTGACAAGTTAGGAAAGGTATAGAGAGAGTATGGTGATGTAATGCAGCAGCATTTGCCTGAAAGAATGGCGTCTTCTTTCATTATGGGAAATGCCGTGGGTAAGGGATGTTCCGTGGGGAGACAAATTATTTAGTGCACGACATGATGCGCAACAGCCGTAGTAGTAGCTAGCGGTAGCCGTGGCAGGTCATTGGATAATAACTATGACCTACTAGCTAGTACTTTTTTGTTTTTCATATATACTGGATAGATACCGGTACGTCTCTCCCTAGGTTCAGGACTCGACTCGGTTACTTTCTTCCTCTATCAATAGGCACGTACATCCATCGTTGAGCACTTTCTAAGTCGTTAGTTGAGACAAGATTAGGTTTCTTGGTACGCGACTATCTCTTCAACGGCAGAAGAGATGCCTAGCTACCACGATAGGTTGAATAGCTCCAAGGACTGACCAGAAGCGGAACATGGTAGTGATCATCTGGGTTGTCAATCCCAAACCTCAAAGGAACTTCATCCAGAAAAGGTGTTCCGGCCACCTGGGTTCCTTTGGATGCAAAGTAATCTCCAGTGTAAAATACCCATTCATAGGTGCCAACGGTAAAGTTGGATCCTTTGAGTGCTGGGCCACCTTCCAAACGACCATCATCGTTTGTCATAAAGTTTGCAACCAACCCAGCAGTCTCGGGAGGTGAGAGTCGCGTCAAGGAAATTCTCATTTTGGCGGCTGAAAAAGGCAGGTGGCGTGTATGTGAGGTTGCAATGTCAGAATACAGTTTCAATCACAGACCAACAAGTTGCTGAACATGGTCCCGGTAGATTGGTGGAATATAATATAGTAAAGGAAACATAAATGAAGCCATTCTGGACGTACCTGGACAACCGTTCGCAGTATCCAAGACGTGACACGTAAGGAACCCTGAGGGTTCATCGGACTCTAGCTTGGCCAATATTCGCATCCAGGCAATTTTGTGCACTTGCTGCAGAGCCGTCACGATCTCTGCCTCTTTTGGATTGGAAAGACGACCCTCCAAAGCACTCAGGACGGTGAATTTCGTGGAATGTCGGACTGCCAGAATGAATGGGATTTGGAATTTCTTCTTGTACTGCGTGTTCAATTCTGTGAATTTTGCTAGCTCTTCGGCCGTCATGGATTGTAGGCCTGCTTTGGACTGCTCTTCTTGACTATCCGCTGTCAGCTCGGAGAGTTTTTCCACCTTTTGGGCCAGATCGGGATGAGCCTTGAGCAAGTCCAATTTTTGTTTTTCGGTGGCATTGTCCACAATGGCCTTCATGGCGGCTGCTAGTCCTGACACGGTCGTGATTTCGTCCGCATCGCCCGACTGTTGTTTCACCAAGGTTTCGGCAACCCATTCGGAATGTTCGTAGATGCCTCCCAAAAATGAAATGGTCTCTTTGGATCCTGTGGCCCAAAGATCACGAAGTTTCATCTTGTCGTCGTCACCGTCAGCCAAGCACGTATTATTACCCAAAACAGCTTGTACAAAGAAAAACAACACGAGGTACACGGTAGGTTTCATTGCTTTGTTTGAGGAAGCTTGGTTGGTTATGAGAGCCTACCGTATTGTCGACAGCTCTTCTTCTAAACTCAACAGGCACCAAGAGAAATGAGTGAAACATCTCGAGGAAAGGATCTTTTGAGAAAAGATCAGGATAAAATGTGCGTCTTTCGTACTCGTAGAGTGACCGTCGAATGTACCAGTGTGCCATTCGGAAGCTTTGATCCATGCTTACTCTAAAGCCGTCAAAACCGGATCCCAGAACATGGGTATCCGTTTGTCCCACATTTTGAATTTGACGGGATTTGTGCCTTTGGTTGTCATCGATCACAACAACTAACTTTCTCTTTGCTACCCCAACAAGAGGAAGTCAACAATAATAATAATGAAGACAATGATGTTCCAAACTAGACTATCCACACTGCACTTGGTCCTGGGGTTGATGCTTTGCCCGCTGGAAAGATATCCGTTGACCGTGAGGGCCGACATCCAGATCAACTATCGGGGGCGTGTGCGAGGTGAAACCAATGATCTGGACGACAACAATGGCCTCAGCAAACGGCGAATTCTGTTTGCAGACATGTGGTCCGATCCAAGCAATCCCAGTCGAGGAGGCGCTGGAGCAGCTGCCAAGGGCCTCAACGAATATGTTATCATGCGAACCCAGGTCACTCCTGCTCCAGCTCCAACCATGGCACAGCCCAACCCCACACCTGCACCTCCTACCAATCCACCCCCGACGGCTCCTGCACCTACAATGAACCAGGCCAATCGCAATGATCAATGTTCGAGAGCGACGGGACCTATCCAAGTCACGGCTCAGGGATTGGGTAACAGCCGTGCCATTATCTATGAGGATACTACGGTTGGAGCGCGTGTTCCATCGGTCTTGCCAGATAGATGCAATCGAATCACCAACTCGGCGCCTGGAGTTTGGTATAAAGTGGTTGGAACGGGAGATCTCATGACGGCCAGTCTTTGTTGGTCAGGCACAACCTTTGATTCCAAGATTACCGTTTACGAGGGAACCTGTGATGCCGTCATGACGTGTGTCAATGCCAACGATGATGCCAGTGGAAACTTTGGTGCCTGCGCCGTCAATCGACAAGCGAGTCGCGTGCAGTGGCCGTCCAACGACGGTACCATGTATTACCTGCTGATTCACGGATTTGGAGCGCGAGAGGGTGATTTCCAGCTCAATGTTATCAACTACAATCCCATTAATCAAGACCCTGAAAAGGCGTACGACATTAGTCCAGGAGATATGGTTGTTGGAACAACCTTCCAGGCAATACACCCCTGGGATGGTGATTCCACCAATTGGTAGGTTCTGTGTGATTGTTACACAAAAAGGAGTTTTGTTTGCTTTGTTGTGGATGTGCTTGACTCAAGCTTTTCTCTTCTGTCTTTCTTTTCAGTGGAGGTCGACATGGCTTGATTGGTGAATCTCCCTCAGTATGGTACAGAGTGCAAGGTACCGGAGGCACGTTGCGTGCGTCGACGTGCAATCCTCAAACAGAAGACGACTTCAATTCAGTCCTACACATCTTTGAAGGTTCGACGGATATTAATAGGTGCTTTGCCGGGAACGATGACCTTGCGTCTCCCGATAGATGCGCTCAGATTGACTGGCCATCCTCAGCGGGCCAAACCTATTACATCCTGGTGCATGGGCGTCTGGGTGATCAGGGTCTCTTTGAATTGTCCGTGGATTCAGTGTAGCTAGGCCGCATATGGTGACTGAGAGAACTAGAATGGAATACTACACGACAAAAAGGACACGGTGATGGTCTTTTCTTGCTGCAGAGAAATCTTGCGCAGAACCTTGGTGACAGGCCCTTCAATTTCCACGTCATGGTCGGTACGGATGCTCACGGGAGGCATTGGTAGAGCTATATGTTTTTGTTTGTTGTGGAAAGGATTATTAAGCGCATAGGCTACTGCATGATGATTTTGTAGTTTCAAATCTCAAACGGTGCCTGTAGTATGATTGTACCCTTTGCTTAACCTTGTGCCATCTCTAGCTAGCTACTACATGTAGTAGAGTAAGAAAATGTGTTTGCTGATGAGAGCTACAACAAAAACACTATAGAATTCCGAAGAGGTCACAACAACCAGAATAGAGATTCAAGCATCAGCTCGCAGCACCCAAACTTGTCTTGGAGTCCACTAAGACCAGCTGATTGCACATTCCCAGCAACACCAACACTACTTCTCAGAACCAATTATCAGTCTGTAGCCACAAGTCTGAACTTTCTTTCACATGCATCGCCCCTTTATTTGCTGTACAGTACTATAATAGTCTACTCAGTAGTGAGCGCATTACATGCCACATTCAATCTACACATTCACGCCACCAATAAAAAGAAATCCGAGGGTGGCTACCGGTCAAGTACATTGTACAGCGTGCCTTCCAAATCACCCATCTCTCTTTCTTTTTATTCGACATAAATGTCCCACTTTTTTCGTTGCGTATTGTGCAAGCACATACCAGTACATTGGAACCTCCTCTGCAAAATTAATCCAAGTTCCACTGCTTGTTCCCAATGTGGAATTAGTCGATGCTTCAGGCTATGTCAACAATCCTGGATTTTTAGTAACATGCTGGAGTGCCTTGTCTTCGCCATAGCATTCTGAATGGAACTGTAGTGTATTGTTGCCGTGGATGCAGCTCATACCCAGGAGAGTTGGCAGAATCCCCATCACTTTCAACAAATCTTCTTCATGAAGTTGGAACTTTGTGTGGAGGTACTCCAGCTTGACTCGACTCAAGTGACTCTGGGATGCTCTCTTAAAAACTCAAACGAGAGGGAAGGCGTGAAACCACCTTTTTAAAATACCCAAGAAAGCTGGAATTTTTTCCAAAAATATTGAAGATCTCCTTCTGTTGCCTGTCTCCAGTTCTAACCAAATTTGTAGCCGTTCCATTTTGTGTGATTGAGAGCATGTTCAAAAGTTTTGTAGAGATTTGGATTTGTCGCGTTGAGCCCCAATGTCTCCTGAAACCAATATACTTTGCACCTCAGTGTGTATACTTTGTGACCCAATATAAGTGGATGTCGTCTGATTATTGCTTCCAGTGTGCTGTTGCAGCAAGTCTATGGTTTCCAGAACATTTTCACTTGTGAACCAGAGAAGTGTTTGCCACCGCTTCAGGGTGGTTTCAATTTCCCTGTCTGTCATATGAAGCTGCTGTTGAATGGCTATCCACAGAGAGTTTCTGATAATCATTCATCACTTCGTCTTGGTCTTCTGTGCAAACAAGTGGGCTCGGCATTATTATTTGATGGATCCAATGATTCTGCAGGACTTGCAACTCTTGCTTGTCGTTGGAGTCGAGTCGAGTCAGCTTTCCCATGGAAGACGTGGACTTGACAGAACAACAGATCAAGGATCTACTACAGTGTACAGTAGCTAGCTCTAGCCAGACGTCGTTGGAGCAATTGGGTCGACCCCATTGTCCTCGTTCAGTGGAAGTCATGGCTGCGAGAGGAGCCAAAACCAGCTGGTGGTTGGCAATCACGAGGTGAACCTCCCG
>CAICTM010000583.1:0-58289 GCA_903772945.1 Seminavis robusta
CAGAGAGAGATTTCGTGACAAGATCACCAATCCGTTTCAAAGAAACGGAAATACATAAGGAACGTCGCACGACTTATCCAGAAAAACACCGATAAGAAGAACACGAACGTGTCCCTCATCAACACATGTCAACGATACTATGATGATTCATCAGTATCAAAACCGTTAGTACGCAGCCAACGCACAAGGTCCTTACACACAGACCGAGTCAATAAATGGCACTGTACGGTCCGACATACTACCGCCAGTAGCGGCACAGTCACCAGACTGGAACATAAGTATTTACACCATACAAGGCCTGATCCCTTGTAGGATTCCATCGTGCGACGCACATTTCTCATCCAATCTCCGGAGAGTGCCCCGCACTTTAATTCATATGTCTCCTTGTCCGACTGATTGTCGGCCTTCCGTGACCCTTGTCAGGGGCGAATGCAATACAGGCTCTTACTTATTCGCGACTCGATCCTAGATAGGGTTTGAGTTCGACTCATGACTGAGTCTTTCGTGAATAGTCATTGAGACAGGGTTCTCAATGACCGCTCTAGTCATACTAGGTTGATGATGAAACATCGCTCTAGATATTTAGCCAGCGTGGAGTACTTCCACGCTACTAGAGAAATGCTAGACGAATCTTCCACGCGTTCCGTTTTTGGATCGTGGAGTGAGTAGAATTGCTACCGCAACCTACTCTATCACACTCTACAGTCTCCCGCGGGAGTTCAGATCTACGATCCTTTGGTTGTGGATCTCTCTCGTTGATTAGTTTTCATAGCTTTCTAATCCTCTCATAACTTTCATTCTCTCAAACTCAAAACACTCGAAAGATCTTTACACTAGCTTTTAGCGTAGTGCATTTGGGTTTTGTGATTTGGGGTACCCGGGTATTGAATGGTCTAAGATTGCCGAAGAACACCTCCCTTGAGCCCATGTCAATCTCCAGTCATGCATTCACTCCCAATCAACTTCTTGAGCTGCTCTTCTCTGCGGCTCGATCCTACTAGTCCCTCTGCGGTTACAGCATCTCTTTTGATGCAAAAGATACGCAACTGTACAACAAACCGTTGCTTCGTTGCAAGGCGTTGGTAGATAAGTACTGTATCCATGAACGTACCAGTATCTTTTACCTTTTGAACTATGACTGGGGTTGGATTCTTCGGCTGGGGCCAACGTGGATGTGTGATGTGTGTTTGCTGAAAGGATGTTGCGCAGCATCCCTCTCGTCCTCATCGTCTTTTCACAATTCTGAAGCAAGCGCAAACACAAGCGAAACACAATCGCACAAAAGCAACTAGCTAGTATTGCTTACTAGGAACTGCGAGACGAAGAAAACCGACAGAAAACATCTATACAAGCAACAAGAGGTAAGAAAATCACTGGCCAATGGCTGCTTTCCTTGATGCTGCTTGCCTGCCAATAATGCCTGACACCAGACACCGTTACTCGCTTTCCTCTGCAGAAAAACAACTCCACAGAAAGTTTTAATACATCATTTTATAGCACTCACTGATCACACCAACGAAAAAGAAACGAAAGAAAGACAAAACCAGTTCAGATGATTTTTCCGACAACTTCGAAAGCCATTTTGTTGTGGGCTGCGCTCCTTGGGTCTGGCCATGCTCTGGACACCGCTGAATCAGCAATAGGCGTGCCCAGTCCTGAAGCACAACCTGCTATTCCCAAGCCAGAGCTCCCAGGTGCATTGGGTCAGATTCAAGCCAAGACGCAGCTCTTGAGGAAGACTTCAATCGAGAAGCAAAACCTTCGCCAGAGGACCGAGACTGCTGTGGAAGCCGAAAAGACACTCAAAACTGTCCGCGATCAGCTTGATGCGCTTGACGTTGGTGGTTTTGAGGTCTTTGAAAAGGCCCGCGACAACACTAAGGAAGCACTCGATGCCGGACTCAGGGAAGTTGGCGCTGTTGTGGAACTGATGCACAAGGCCGAAATGGGATCCAGCGAGATTGCCGACATGATTGCAGAGTACAAGCTTGGACGTCGTACAAGCCGTCGCAACCGTCGAAACCTTGCCACGGACGCAGAAGACGAATTCTCTGATTTCAAGTACCATTCCAAGCCACCAAACATGGACGAAGGTGGTAGCAGCTTCCACCAACAGCACCAAAAGAAGACTCGTGCTAAGTACAAAGTTTTTTTTGAAAGGGATCAGTCGGCAGCAAATATGCATCAAAAAATAAGCAAAATGCACGATGCAGTCCTAAGTGGCGACCACACGCACCTCCACAAGGTGCTTCGGACCCATCATAAGAAGGCGGATAGATACAACTCGGCCAACAGTAGCGGGAGAAGACTGAAAAAGGTAAACACTTTCAACGAGGACCCCTTGGAACATGCCAAAGGAAAGCAATGCAAGATCTTGACAAACTGTGCAAGAATGATGTCTTTCTATGACCTCTTCATCTTGTAAGTGAATGGAAATTATTAATTATTGGGACCATGACCACCGTCCAACATCGAATCCAACTCACAGCATCCACGCCTGTTTTCCCTTTTGCTTCGAATACAGCGTCTACTCTGACGATATTGATGTCAAGGGAGGCAAGATTGATAAGGACATTATTCATTTTGATGACTGGGATCTGCACAAAAAGTACAAGCAGGTGAACTTGCTCTCGAGGAAGATTTGGAAGCGACACAAGCATGCCGAAGACAAGCTTTTGGCATACGGCTTGGACGAGGACTGTGACAACTTGCTTCAGCTCTTTCACCGAAATATTGAGCAAGGTAAGCCCAGGAATTATGTGTCGCGCCCATCACATCGCAACATGCCACTCAAATCTCGGTGTTTACTGCATCTACAGGGGACGTGCCACATTGGGAAGGCGCTACTGTCTCGCAGGTTTGCTTGGCTGAGGGCACAGCCGAGTTTGTACCCCTTGGAGAGATTTCCAAGGCCGTTGGTTTGAAGATCACCTCGAAGATTTTGGAAGAGCAGATGAACTGCGCGTGGGACCTCTACAACTCAAAGAACCGCACAGAAGATGAACGATACAGGCGTGAGCCCTTCATCTTCGCTGATGAAAAGCAACACAGCAAAACGGACCGTCTCACGATTGATGATCTGCTCATCCCTACCGGCATCAACTATGACATTAGGTAAGGAGCCAAACCAACCACAATTAACTGTATGAATGGCTCTCGGAAGATGTGATGCTCACCTGACTTTTCGTGCACAACATCAGAGATGAGTTTGGGCAAATCAAAGCAGACGACGAACGCAATTCCCACAAACGATTCTATGAGTACGAGGCATACCATTCCCCAGACTTGCGAGGTCTCCCCGCCAAGGAGAAGCAAGATGCCATTGAGGATGTCTTCAAAAAGGTCCAGGATGGATTTGACCTTGCTCTCGGAGAAAAGCAATCCGTTGGTTTTGTCTGCGGTGTAAAACAAGGAATCACAGAATTCAATCAGCCTTTCCCGGGACACTGCTGTCTTGATGCACCCTATGAAAACCAAGGGGATGATTGGGGACGAAAGAAGTCGTGTCATGCTGAATGCAAGAATCCAGGCCCATTTCTCTCGGGTCTCTCGGAGGAAGCGTGTTCTGCTCATGGAGGATTCTGGTGTCAGTCACCCGCCAACTGTGAGGTTCTCCAAGAATGTGTTGACGATCAGATTGCCAAGGCTGAGCAGAACGGCTTCCTGCCATACGCCGCCTTCCTCAAGGGTGGTCTAATCAAGAATCCACATGACGCACACGACTGTGGTAGAAGCCGTGAATACTTTGGTTTTGACGAGAGTAAGTGTTCCCCGCCAGCTGCAGCAGACTTGCAAGTCCTCAGTCGAAAACTAACTAAGTCTTTGCCCTCGTCTTCCAGCCTACAACAATGATGCAGATGTTTGCGAGAATGTCATTCAGCTTAGGAACACACGGAACTTTGAAGACCTCGACAACTTCTTCAACCAGGGCAGCAAGGGTAGCGACAAAGAGGAGAATAAAGCAATCCCCTCTGCATCAATCGACAAGAAGGCTTTCACCTTGTTCCTCAAGGAGCCAACTAGGGATAGATCTGGGACTGAGCCTGTCACTCAGGGTGGAGCATGGTCCGCAACGAACTTCGCTTTGGAACAGGCTAGTGCCGTGGTAAACCTCATCCTCGACAGTACCTCGGACTTTGAATGCCCTGACGATGGCTGGGGAATCATTTACACGATTTGCGGGGCAATCAAGAACATCTTAATGCCCATTCTTGCAATCGTCCTGTCCCTGCTCGAAATCGTCCTTGCAATCTCCGAATTCACCATGAGCGAATTGTGCGAACCTAGTGCAATCGATCACCTTGAGGTATACGAAAACACAGATGCCATATTCGCCAACATGGAAGTTACCTTCAAATACCTCGATCACATCTACAATACAGTCACTTCCAACCAAGGCCAGATTGCAAAGGCCAATACAAAGACTGGGGACATCCTTCAAGAGAGGATGGACCGCATCGATGAAACGTTGGCTTACATTGTTGACAAGCTCGACGCTATGCCTGAACCTGCAGTCACCCACAGACCAACCCCGGTGCCCACGAAACCTCCAACTTCCGCTCCAACTCTTACTCCCGGCAATACACATGCCCCCTCCAGCTCTCCAAGCGTGGCACCATCTGCGGAAGACTTCTGTGACGAGATCATGACGATTGACAGCATTGTAGATTCGGACTGGTACTTTGAAGAATGGGGTTGCTCTGAAGTCAACCCTTGTATGGCCAAGTACGATGCTGAGAATTTTACTCTTGCGATGGGAGCTTCAGTTGGAGACTCTAAAGGCTGGCAAACTCTAAACAAAGCTGAAACTCGCCGCTTGCTTTGTGGATTACCATTCTCCGCGGTTTGGGAAGGCGAAGAAGAGGTCGAAAAGACACTGCACTTGAAGGACGGTAGCATTGAAGTCGTCGAGGAAGGAATCGTCTTCTCGAGATGCAAGGCTATTTATTCTCTGGAAGATATTCACAAGTCTGACTGGATTCAAGAAGAGTGGGGTTGCCCTGTGAATCATCCATGCATCGAAGCCGAAGTCGACCAAGACGGTAGATTGTGGATGGGAAACCCTGTCGGTCACAGTGGATTTGGTCCCGGAAAGGAGTTTGGAAGGTTTCGTCACCTGCACACAGTCTCAGAGGCCGAAACGCACAGGCTATTGTGTGGTCGACCAGCTGAAGCTATGATCAGTTCCGTCTCATCAAAGGTCGCACCGAAGGGTCGCGGCCTCAGTGGTTTGAACTCCGCCACAGACTTCACTCGTAAAGCCCTCGATGGCATGGAAGTTGATACGATCAAGGAAGAGCTTGATGATAGTGAAATCGAAGATATGATCAGCCAGGCAATCAAAATGAAGGACAGCGACACTCTCGATATCGGAGAAATGGAGATGACCCGTGCCTGCACCGAAATCTATACTCTTGGAGATGTTGTGGACTCGGACTGGTTCTTGAAAGCCTTTGGCTGCAACAGCGATAGCCCTTGCACTGCGCACGCTGACGACGATGGAATCCTGTGGATAGGAAAAGAAAATGAGAAAGGAGCGGACTACGGTGGAAAAGGGTGGAAACATGATCGCTGGCATTTCTTCAGGACAAGCTCCCCAGCCGACACTCGCAACTTGCTTTGTGGTAAGAAGGCTGAGATCAACCGCAACTTTGAGATCAACTATATCGTGGTCAATGACAAAAAGGTTGTTGGTGGCTACCCGTTCTTGCAAGGGGCCAAGGACAAATTGAATTCAATCAAAGACGGCCAGAGGTTGATTGCCGCCGTCAAAGAAGGAAAGGTGGTGCGAGATCCACACATCATCGATGGTCAAGAGCAGAAGACGAAGAATGGTTTCAATAAGTTCTGGTGGGGTTGGCCTCAGATCAATCAGATGATGGATGTGGCTGAGAGATACTACGAGAATGAAGTCCACTACAGGTTCCTGGTGATCGAGGGCACCAATGTGAAGGGAAAGTACGCCAAACTTGATGATGCCAAGGCTAAATTGAAGACCATCAAGAATGGCAACAGAATGATCGCAGAAGTCAAGGAGACCAAGGTCCTGGAGAATCCTCACAGGATTGCAGGTCAAGCCCAGGAGCCCGACCTAGGTTTCAACAAGTACTGGGGAGGCTGGAACGACATCAAGAAGATGGTAGAAGCAGCCAAGTCATATGTGAAGATCAGAAATCCTCGCATTGTGAAGTTCACTGGCGATTCCATTGCAGAGATTACCGAAGAGGGCAAGTATGGCTTCACATTCGAACGCGGTTGCGAGCCAATCTACTCCGTGGACGATATCACCAAGCATCAATGGACTTGGAAGGACTGGGACGAAGGCCGCGGGCTCACAAGCAGACTTGACGACAAGGGCAGACTGTGGATGGGACGACCAGGCAAGGGCTTTGGAAAGGATAGCTACGGTCCCGACAAGTTCTATGGCAAGTGGTTTGTGTGGAGCACTATAAACTCTGATGAAACCAGGAAGTTGCTCTGTGGTTTGCCTGCAACGATTGACTTTGACAACGGCGAGGGTCAATTCACCATGACAATGGAGAGCGGCAACAAGATGATGAATTCACGTGGCGGCGGGCAATTCTTCTACCGTACAAAGCATATTGCCTCCGTACCTACGCTCAAGATGTACGGGCCTGACGAGGGAACTGGGGCTGTCAAGAACTGGAACGAAGCTGTTGGCTTCTGCAAGAGCAAGGGCCGCGAACTGGCAACCTATGACCAAATCTGTGACAAGAGCGGCAAACCATTTGGCGGTGTGAAGAACGGCAATCAATGGACGCCCTACATTGACACCAAGAATGGCTTCGCTTCAATTGGAAACACCGGCTGGGCCAAGCACGATGCTTGTATCAAGCACGACGCCAAGGAGGCGTATGGCGACGGTCCTTCTTGGGGTATGGACAATAAGAAGGAAGCCTTTGAATCCAACTATATTCTGTGCGCCAAGGCGGACTTGCAATGGTTCAGTCCCTCGGACGGTACGGAAATCATCACCAACTGGGAGGATGGTGTCAAATTCTGCGAGTCCAAGGAGATGGTGTTGGCTTCCGCTATGGAGTACTGTTTTGCCGGCAAGCTCTTTGGTGGAAGAAAGCCAGGTCACAACTGGGCCCCCTTTGCCGACCATGAGAATGCTTGGGTCAACATTGGTACTCAAGATAGTGAGTGTAAGATTCATCGCGATGCTTACGGTGACCCACGATGGGGTACGGACACCAAGAAACAAACCTGGGAGGCCAACTACGTGCTGTGTAAGCCGGACCAAGGATCGGGAAATCAAAGCCCGCCCAACTAAGGCGCGGCATCAAGTGCCAGTATTTGTTTGTGAAGAAGTAACTTGAATAAATGATCTAAAAGAATTTACAAGTCAAAAATTCTTTCAGAATTTCCCAGTATGGCTTGGCAACAGGTTGCCGCTTCCGGCGCAGGAGTTATGATGAATGAATGATTCAATCATTTGCATCCACTGTCCGGTTGTCTGGACCATCCTGCTCCTGCACCTCGTACCGGTACATATACTGGTACCAGGGAGGGAAGAGCCCCCCTTTCCCTCTAATATGAACATAATATCTCATTGCGACGCATTCAAGACCATCATGATTCAAGTTTCATGCGGACAGCACGTTTATGCACCACGTTTATGCTGTCTTCGGCTGCTGCTGCTTGCTGGATAGTGCCATGGCCACAATCTTCTGAAACCAGACGAGATTGAGAACACTCCCAGCACCAATAAACAATAGAGTTGTTCCCATGAAAACACCTGGAACATGCCCACTCCAAACGATGTCCATGAGCACACTTCTTTGGTGGAAGAGCTCCACCACACCCAACCAATAAACAACCACTCTGGTGAGGAAAAAGGTCAAAGCAAATAGATACTGCACCAGTTGAAACATGTTGGTGCCTCCCCGCCCCGTTTTGATCAGTGCCCATCGAATGTCCAGAAATGTGGTTGAAATCTCTCCCACGATCAACCAACAAAAGGGGTACGGGAGAATCTCGTAGCTGCCATTAATGATGGAACACGTAAGGAAGACTAGGTGATGGACCACCATATCCATCCCACCAAGCTTGGGGTATAATCTCAACATATGAAACAGGTCAAAGACTAGATAGGCAAAGAAGATTGTGTTGGACACTTCGACATGATGAATATGCCTTTCGTACTCAACCAGGGCCGGTGGACTAACGAGCTTGACAGCGGGAGAGGCGTGATGGAGTGCCACCAACCCCACGATGCCTCGATATCCATTCACAACGCAATGGACCAATGACACGATATAGGAAGGACCCTGGCGGATGAGCGTAGGAATGTGCTTTTTCTCCAGCGCAACGCCTGGGTTATTGGTCGTCCATAATAATGATTGGAGGATCCGTGACGAAACTTCAAAAATGCTGGCAAAGACCACCATTGCCGTGGCAAAAACCACCGTGAGTTCTTGAGTAGTAGCCACCATAGTCTAAGGGATAGCTATTACGGTATCTGCGGTTCCTTTGTATAGCTTCACGTGTGAGTTGGATGACCGATAGTTCATGATGATGGACGAATGTTACAGGGAGCACCGTTGGAAGCACAACATGGCCGCTGGTACCGCAAGCTCAAGATGAAAAAATGAGCTGGATTGCGATGACGTGGACTCTCGGAAAAATGTTTTGACAGCTCTACAGGTTAAGATTCTATCCTAACGTCATGGTCCTGTCAGCAAGTGACGTTGCGGTGTTGTTCTAATCACAGAACCGGTCTGCTGGGAATAAGTCACGGTATTGTCCAATGAATTCACATATGAGGTTATTAAATCTTAGATAATTGCCCCATCCCAGCTTGACTTCACAAAGTCTTCTTGGAAGTTCACTATGTCTTGAAGGTTTTATCAAAAATGTCACTTTTTAGAACGTGGGGGTACTTACTCTCTCTGCTGAGTACAATCACAGTCTGTTCCGCAAGATTAATCACGAACTACGGTACAGGCAGATAAATTTTAAATAGCCTTCATTCGCTATTGAGAGTTCATTGTGCCAAGAATAGGCATAATTTGATTAAGTTTCATTCGATTTGTGCCTGTGAAATTGGCCTTAAGGCGGAATAGAATGACTGTTTGAACAAAATTGCAAACTTTCAAACCTGATACCCCTTATTTTCGTCCAGCGGTTAGTTTGAGTCAATTCAATCTAAAACCTGGCTTTCACAGTGCTACCATTTGACTACTACCGGTACTGACCTTGTACGCTAGCTAGATCTTCTGGGACTCGTAGGGTTGTACAGTTGATTACTTGTGACCGAGTTGCGCCACGCTAACTTCTATCTGCTGGGATGTGCTGAGCAGTTATCATCAGCAAGGCGTGGCACTTTGATCACATTTATCTCATAGTATCGATTAGACTACGTAGACGATAGAACCTCGCCAAGGAAGATCAGCTGCTCCTAATCACCGAGAAGAAGTGTTGAATTGTCGGAAGAAGTACAAACGGTGGCAGTAGCATCTCCACGTCTTCATCTTGCTGACCCTTGTATACCATCCTTATCATCCTCTTCGATAAGCCCAACGGTAGCTACCACCTTTAGCCGCTGGTACTTTCCTATTATCTTCTATCCATCCATTCGATTCCTCTTCTACTGTGATTTCTGTTGATTCCACCATGACGATGATGCCCTCCATCCAAGAGAATACCATTGCCACCGACATGTTGCCTCCGTCAAAACTGGCCCAACATGCGCACGCGGAACAGCGGTCATCCCACCAAGAGCGCTGGAGCGAAGCCAACATGCAACAAGCTATCAAAACTTGGAAGTTAACAGATGTGGAGATTGAGCAACTGCGGACACTCAAGGGCGCTCTTTCCGATGTGGATCATTTCAAGTGCACACCCCACGAAGTGGTTCGGTATATTCGCGGCCCCAAGGGGTATGATCAAGCGGAACCCATCTTTCGCGGTATGATTGACTGGCGTCAGAACTGCGACGAAGACATTGACAACATGTTGGATCACTACAAACCTCCTCGAGCGCTCTACGAGTACGCCGCCAGTAGTCTCTTGGCGGGTGTCGACCACGACAATGATCCCGTCTACCTCGAACGAGCGGGAGAAATGGACGGATATGGCTTTGTCACGCGGTACGAGTCGTCCACCATGCGCAACGATGTCATTTGGCGGCGCGAGTTGACCGCGTCGGGTGCCTGGATTAACGATTACGAAAAGAAACACGGACATTTGCCGCGACAAATCACGGTCGTGTACGATCTCAAGGGACTGTCGTCCAGGCATATGAAAAAGGGAGTGGGGGCATTCTTCAAGGAAGCTGTGGGGTACACGGCAGACAAGTACTATGGGGTAGCCAAGGTATGTTCTGGTTGTCTATTGACAACTGGATGGATGCGTGTGATGTAGCGAACAAGTCATCTCACTCTGCTTGTCTACTAATCTCCACAGAGAATGATTATCATTCGAGCACCCTCGATTTTCCGCATGGTGTGGAGAATTGTGCAAACTTTCTTTGCTCCGGAAGTCCGGGCCAAGATGGTCTTTGCGGGGAAGGATCACTTGGCCACGCTCCGCGAATACATGGACATTGATATCCTTCCTCCCTGTATCAACCCCGATGGACACGGACAAGCCGCCCGTGGATTCCCACCCAGTTTTGAAGCCGGGCTAATCCCCGACGATTTTGACGACAGTGACGAATTGTGCAGCTACAGTGGCAATACTGCCTACTCCTCCTTTTCGTCGGCAGACTCGGAACTGACGTCCTCCACTACTAGCAACAGCAGTGTTTCGGGCAAACCCTTGCTCAAAGGTTCGCTCAAGATGTCCAAGTGTGGCAAGCTGTTTCACTTGGATCTATCCTCCCTCACGGTCTTTCACCATCACAAATAAATGAATGCATGCACTTCAATGAATGAATAATAAAGGAACAAAAACAAACACACGCGCAAACTAGACCAAGAGAGACATCACCCAGGCGGTCCAGGAAATGGCGGACTGACCGACCGAGGAATATAAAGGTTCCGGCTGGACCTTCCCAAAACAACACCAACGAGCGCAAGAGCCCCCGCCCTCTACAAAATGGATCCCATCTGCATAGAGATACATTTACTACTTATAATAGGACTACTACTAGCGAATACATATTATAAAGGAATGCACGATGGTCCATCCGTCCTTTGGTGTCTCATCCGAGGGGGGGGGGGGTGCTCTCGTACGGTAGAAGCCATGATGGAACTGTTCTTGCTGTGTCCAATCCAACAATGGTCCTCCGCCTTAGCAATCAACCTTTGCCCCTCCTGGATTCATGGCTGGTATCCAACTAGCTAGCCCTTGGCCCGTTCAAGGGCGGCCATCAAGCCACCAATGATACCTGCTTGTAACAATTGGACCCACGGTGATCCTAGCTACCAGTAGTAGATGGATAGATCTACCAATCTATTCTTGCGTGCTTGCTGATGATTGTCATGATCCAGTCTGCAGCTGTCCAAGGAAGGCAGTGCCTACGGTACCGGTACCCCGAGTTCCATGGAGCTCTTACCGTGACCTTCTAGCTAGCCGGGAAGCACATGCACTCAGAGTGGCATCCAACCTCTTGTTTGATCTTTCCAAGTAAACTGTGATGCCGAGCTCGTTTGGTTCAGTCGCTCCCTCTTCCTACTAGCTAGCTAGGTGTCATGCAGGGAAACGGAGCCAGCCCAATGTTTTGGGTAGATATTAGTGCTGCCCTTGTGGCCTGTATGAAAGATAGTGGATTCAGTGCAATGCCAATTGCATGCAAAGCCCTCCATTTTGCAGGGTTCCTTTTTGTGGATGACGCTGCCAACATCCATGGTACAGATAAGGACCCAAACACCTCTGCTGTTGACTTTCTCCAGGACTTCCAAGATTCAGTGAACTGCTGTATTGGTGGTTGTGATGTCTCGGTTGGTGGTGAGGACCCAGGTTTTATTCGAAATGGTGACAATGAGACAGATACGAAGGTCAAGCACAGGTACATCATCAAAAACTGTCTGCTGCCATGGATTGATAATCTCCGAGTGGAAGGTTGGAAACGTGGAACACCAATCCCTGAGAACAAAGCCGCCGTTGCATGGTGCGATGGAGATATTGCTCAGTTGTCCACAATTGCTAATGAGTCAACCCTTAGCAACTATAGAGACAGGAAAATCCACCTGTGCAAGCAATCTGCTGCTCGGTCAGCCACTTCTGGATGTACTGGACCTGTTTGGATGACAATTGCTGGTTTCAATGATGAGTGTGAGCCTCCAAAAGACCAATGCAAAGACAGAGTTTTGGTTCTTCAAATCGATGGTTTGTGTGTTGGTGGTGGCGGTGTCTCGGTTAGTCGCGAGGACCCGGGTTTTGTTGTTTTGTTCGCAATGATGGCGACAATGAAACAGATAAAGTAAAGTACAGGCATTTTATTAAAGATTGTTTCTTGCCTGTGGTTGATAATACACGTGTGAAAGAAGGGCGGAAACGGGGAACTCCTATGCCTGATAGCCTGACCGCTGTGGCTTGGTGTGACGGCGACATTGCCCAGTTGGCAATGATCGCCGAAGAATCTACTTTCAGTCAATCTAGAGAGAGGAAGATAAACCCATGTAAGCAGTATGCCGCACGGTCTGCAACTGAACAGGCCGCCGACTTGAGTCCCAAGTTCAAACTGGAAAAAGCAATAGGCAAATCTACTATGAACAAAGATATTCCACCTGCTGCTCGTAGCTTTAAGAACGAGATTTGCAATACCTTTGCAAAGGCCAAACATAAAGTGGACTCAGCCATCCCCCACGGAAGCTGAACGCATTGATCGATCGATTTTGTTAGCAAGCATTCATCTGTATTGTTGTCTAAAGCTGCTACATCCCATATATTGCTGCTGGCTTTTATGAGAATGGCATGATACTACTTTAAAAACCTTATGGAGTCCAGGGATTGAAAAGAGACAGAAAGGACACCAAGTAGTTCAAAAGGCCCCCAGCTTGCTAGCTAGACTAGTTAGCTGGTGGTACTCGGGAACCGGAAAGTGTGGCAAAAGCTGAATTTGGCGAGGGAGGAGGGGAATTCAACACTTTGTAACTGTTGAAACCGGCAAAAGTGTTGAATTTTGATTCAACAACTGTTGAAAAAACTGTTGAATCTGATTCAACACTTGTTTAATTACTGTTGAATAAAGTGTTGAGATATGCACCATTATGACTAGCAATCTGTTGAATTACTGTTGAACAAAGTGTTGAATAGATTCAACACTGTGTTGAATAATATTCAACACTTTTTTCAACACTTTTGAAATTCAACACTGTTGAAAAGTGGAATCCGGCTGGAAATTCAACAGTTTTCATCGCCAATTCAACTTTTGCCACACTTTCCAGGAGTTACAGTAGATGACAAGGCCGACCTGAATTTTGGTTCGGAAATATTTGAATAGCAAGGTATTTACAATTTTGCTTTGCCAATTTTGCTTTAGTTTCGTGAATTCATGTTTTGTTGCTTGCCAGTCACGAACCATGCGAAAGTGCAGTCGCACTGCCACTGGCCATCTAGCTACTAGTAGAGTTAGCGATAAGGTTCTGGTTGATTTCCCCTCGCTGATGCCTCACAACGGCAACGGCACAAACAACTCCAAGATCGAGAGACCGTTCCGAACCTTGGCCAAAGGCTAGGTCTTCCTGTTATTGCTGTCGTCGGAGTGGCTGCCACAAAGGCTTTTGTTGTCCTGTCACCTTCATTTCATTTCGAAATCAATCTTCCGTTGCCCATCATGTCGGAACAAGTACCACGCCCCGAGGAACCGAGTGGTTCTGCTGCCGATGCGGAATCCACCGTCACATCAGGAGTAGCTTTGGCGGCAGCAACCAACTCGAGGCCTTCCTCTAGAACCAGCCACAATGGGAGTCCGCCAGCTTGCGGTAAGAGAACTCGAACTCCCCTGGAATCATCGGAAGGAAGAGTGGCCAGCGAGGATGGTTGGAACGCATCGGATGGTAACCATACATGCAGTATGGTTGGAAGTAGTAGTGGAGTGGATGGACCGGAAGGAGACGAGGAAGACGAAGAGCCACACGCCAAGATGCCTCGAAATTCTCCCACGCCCGAGGAAGAAGAAGAAGAAGACGACGACGAAGAGTTGCAAAAGATCAATCATCTGGAAAAAGAGGACAGAGAAGAAGCAGCAACGTCCAAGAAATCCATGGATACTCCACAACCAAAGAGTGAGAAAGCGGCCCCACAATACACACAACCACGCGAAAAGAATCTCCCCCTTGCTTCCAATCTGAAACAATTCATGGAGCCTGGTGCCACCAAACTATTCCGCCCAAAGCCAGAATGGTACAAGGGAGATCAAAACGGCAATCCATCGGTGCGACGAAAAAGTCGAACTGCCAACGAGGACAGTCCATCTACTGGTAGTAGTAGAACGCTGGCGGCACTACCAGAAGGCAGCATTCTCGAACGTTTGGCGAATCGCTTTCGATGCGACTCACATGGCGATGGAGGCAACAACAACGACTTTGAGGGAGGACGCAGTGCCGCGGCCTATTATGAAATGATGGCCAACATTCACCAACAAATCCAGGCACGGCACAACAACCGAAAGCCAACGCACGATAACGACCAAGAAGAAGCAGAAGCAAATGACAATCCTCATCCAGCGACCTTTGGACGAGATTTTGATCCCGCATTGAACGTGTGTATTCGCGAAAACTGTACCGAGGCAGCATTAGCACTTCTCGACTATGGAGCACCCGTCGAAGCTGAAAATGCAAAAGGCGTCACGCCCCTCATTGTAGCCAGTCAAAGAGGCAACTTGGTTATGGTGCGAGATTTGTTGCATCGTGGGGCATTGGCATCGAGAGCATCGTCGAATGGCATTACAGCTGTCATGCAAGCTGCCCATTTTGGACATTTGAAATGTCTCGAGCTATTGTTGCAGGTGGGAGGCATTTCGTTAATGGAAATGGCAAATTTCAATCAAACCACTGCCTTGATGAGAGCCGCTCAAGAGGGACATATTGACATTATAAAGGCGTTGCTGGATCGTGGCGCTGCCGTGAATCGACGAAATCGAGTCCAAATGACTGCTTTGATGTTGGCGTCGCAGCGTGGACATGCTCATGTTTGCAGGGAATTGATTTATCGGGGGGCAGAACTAGATTCCATGACGGCGCAGAGGTCAACCTCGCTCATGCTAGCCTGCAAGCGTGGACACATGGAAGTGGTACGTATTCTCGTCACGTCAGGATGTGATTTATGGGTCACCGATTCTCGTGGCAGGACGGCACGAGAAGTGGCGCAGCGTCGCGAATCCAAGGATCTCGAAGATCTGCTAGATGGAAATGTGCAGTTGGATCTCATGCAGCAACAGCAACGGCAGCATCGAAACTACACCATGATTCTATTGTGGAATCTGTTGCAGAAAGAACGCGCCATGGTACCCTTGTCCACCTCCCTTGACCCTCCACCGTTTCGACGAGTGACCATTCATCAAATCGTGCAGGAATTGAATGACCCGTCTCCACGAAAAGAGCTTTCCTTGTCGTCTCCGTACAGCATGCCAACGACACTTCCGTATCATGTTTCCAAAAAGTCGACACAAGCGTTGCTGCGTACAATGGCATTGCCAGAATCACTAGTGGAATGCATTACAAAGTTCCTGCCCATGCCACTTTTATGGGAACGACGTGTTGGCATGCTCACGAAGCAATCCGTGATAAATGCCGATGCAGCTGTTCGCGGCGCGTTGGACATTATTGATGAAATCTTGGAGGAGGCCGGTTTTGTGGCTGCCCTCGATTTTGGAAACATCACACCACCGACGCACTTTAAAAGCTGGGTGAGTCGAACTATCCATTTTTGTTGATGCACTCGTTACAACCCTGATGCTCACCACTGATTCGATTCTATTGTATGCTCATGTTGGCGATTGGCAGAGTGAATGGAGGGTCTATTGTCGCCTCAAGTGTCGCCGCGGGGGTCCCGTCCAACTACCTGACGATGGACCAGATCGACCCGAGACAACCACTGCGACTCCTCCAACACCGCAGGATCCGCCTACTGCACTCGAAATGACACGTCAAGTGGGGTTTCTGCAGATTTTGTCCCAGCGACGCTCGGTTTTGGCGCACGTGCTCAAGCAAGAGCCCTACAAAATGCCCGAAACATTAGTACAACAGGTAAGCTGCATGTCAACTGGGAAGCTTGAGATACCCCAACTTATTTCTTCGTTGGACTGACAATGCTGATGAATGTCACCCACAGCTTATCACTACGAGTGACGTCCAATCCTTGGTCCGGAGAATGGGCTCCAGAGGGGTTCACTTTGAATCAACCGTGGCAATGGACTTGATCATGTTGATCAATCGATTGTCTTCGTGGTATGCTCGTCAACGAGAAGACAAGCCCTATCCAAGCCACTCAGGGGTTGCCCAACCGCCCCAACCATCACAGCGCCATCGCACCCTTCCAATCCGAGTGCCAACAGTGAAAGTCACTGTTCCTTTCCAGTATGACCCATACCAACCTACCGGTGCAGGACAAGCAATCGACAGACACCGGCCATCAGCCCCGGCACCATCAGAGGATCAAATCTAAATGTTTATTTTGTGTATAATCCCACTGCGATAGTGGGACGGAAATGAAGGAATGTCCATAGTTAACGCAGAAGAACGAAAATATGAATAGAATACGTTGAATATGTGCATTTGAAGTCGCTGCGAAAAGTTGCTTCTTGTTGTCCTGGTCAATACGATCACTTCGTATCTCCCGATCCATTCCCGTTTTACTACAGCCATGTTGCCAAAGTTCCTTGTGGCTTGGATTAATGAGATGACAATCATAGCAGTTGATACATGTACCTGCTCTATTGTTAGTGGTTGGCTTTCTGTTTCAAATGTTTGCTTTGAATAGTGCAAGTGTGCAAGCATGTCAACGGCTACGTGAAACACCTCTTGGCACCGTTTGCTGCTATTGTGCCATGGGATTGTTGAATAGGCAGTAATACCGGTACCCAATGTGGATTGGCAAAAACCATTCCAGGTTAGATATTAGATCTTGTAGTCTAGCTAGTGCTAAAATACCATTTGTTGACTTGAACCGGTCTTTGGGGTAACGGTACTGTACCGTACCGTATCGTACGTAGACTTCCGACGTTGTGCACGTTCTGTCTCTGGGCCTCACATTTTGGCTTCCGAGCACCTCTGCTGCACCCAACCACAAATCGTCGCCAATGGATGAACTAGCTCTCTCCCAACAGCAAGAACTTGTTTGGCTGTGCCAACGTTGAGGGAGGCACGGCATCCCAGCTTTTCTTTCAGCTAGCCTTATCCAGCGTCATCAAGCGAGTACTCAGAGTAGAGAGTGCGATGTATGCTCTATCGACTCGGATGAGCCGGTGGTGGTATCGGTATGCCTGGCTCCTGTTTGCGATCAGTACGGTAGCTGCTGAGGCGGATACAGCAGCATTGCGCCGGAGGCAGCTACAGGATACTGCTGAAGAGGACAACTCGGACTCTGCACAGGAGATTGATCTAGAACCAGAACATCATTCCAAAGCCTGCCAAAGTGTCCATCCTCTTTCCAAGAATGCTTTCGACTTAAACTCGTACGTCGAAAAGAGTTGGTTTGTTCAAAAACAGCAGGTCAACCCTTACCAGGGGGAAGATGCTCTGTTTTGTGTGGTTGCCACCTACAAGACTAGAGCGGATGGATACGTTCAAGTGCTGAACTCTGCCAACAGAGGCAGCGTCGACGGCGAAGAAATCCGACCAAACCAGGATGATTTCTTTACACAGTTGTGCGCGGAGCAGCTAAGTGGTGGCAAGCTTCGAGTGGGGCCCTGCCTCTTGAACCTCGTCGCTGATTTGATCCACGGTCCCTATTGGGTTTTGGCGGTCGGAGAGAATTATTCGTGGGCCATTGTCAGCGCAGGGGCACCGGACCAGTACCGCAAAACCGTCAGCGGGGGCAAGAACCTTTGCACGACAAGTTCTTCGACCTGCTTTCTAGATATTAATGGATCTGGGCTCTGGCTCTTCACCCGCGAACAGGAGGCCAGCGATGAAACGATATCCATCATGATGGCCACATTGAGAGAATTAGGGGTGTACGCCGGAGATCTGAAGGACGTGGCCCAAACGGGGTGCACCTATCCAGACTACATCAAGACGTAACGTAATAACCCCACGAGTACAAGGTACTAATTACTAAGATAAAAATGGGATCATCATTCGGACCTTGCTTTGCTTGTTTCTTTTGCGTGATTGCGTGATCTACAGAAATGATGTAAAGAGTGTTGTCACCTATGCAAAGTTTCTTTCTTGGTGCTGATCGCTGGTACCAGCCCTGTGCCCCACAGCAACCGGATCTTGGCACGCACCTGCCTTCTACCCTGCGATTTCTTTCCATTGGGTTGTGGGTTGGTGGTATCGGTACCGGTAGTGGGTAGCAGGGTACAGTAGCTGGTCGCACAACAGCACAACAAAAGCTGCAGTGTCCATCTTCTGGCGTGTTTCGTATGATTCTGATGCTGTGGGTTGGGTGGTTGGTGGTACCGGTACCGGTAGGGGGTCTCAGAGTAGCACAACATAAAAGCTACAGTGTCCATCTTCTGGTGTGTTTGAAGCTCATAAAACTCAAAACTCTGGAGCACTGATCATTCTTTGTTGCACAAAGTAGTCAGAGGTGTGGTTTTGGTGATTCTTGCAGTGTCCCTAAGAATTAAGGATGTCCCACGGGGGATACAGTGCGTTTTAGTTTTAAGATTATATTTGCTCACTTTTTCGAAAGCTCTCCAAATAGATAAACTTTTCATTAGCTCTTATATCCACCCTATGATTTCGTGGGAATTTGGAACTTCCGACCTCCTCATTCCATCCTCGAAGCATGTCTCGCCATTCACCTCCGCTGAAATGTTGGCTTTGCGCCTCACAAAGTTGGCTGCCTTTGGCTAGCTATTGGCTTTTAGCTAACCATGAATGGAGGGACAGTTACTCTCCCTTCGATGAACATGTCGGCATTACCAAATTTCTTGCAGAGTGCCGTCACCAGACAACAGTAACAACCACAACCACAAATGCTACCATGGACAACAGTGGTAGAAGCAACAACTCCTCCTTGAGGAAGCTAGACCAGCACGGTCGGTTTGGTGGTCCAGCTTGGAATCGGCAACGTCTCAATACAGGATGTTCTGCGAAGGTTGATCTTGTGGAGGGAATTGATGCCGTTGCAAGGGTATCCACCACCATTGCCCGTCCCTGTAAAAGAAAAGTCACCACTCAAAATGACAAAGAGTCAGCGACATGTACACAGGACACTGCAGTTGACGATGATGATGTCCCAGATGTTGAAACCATGACAGAACCACCTCCACCTACCCGTGCCATAGTGGAAACAGCACCATTTTCCAAGCTAATCGAAGACAGTTGTGTCTGCAACCGATGTCACAAGGCCAATTCACTTCGCTTGAAGTTTGTTTCTGTTGGTGTTGCTACTACACCAGTACTTGAGTGTACGCAATGTGATCCCATGTTCAAGTCAAGGTCTGCCAGGACCAAAAGAACCACGCTTAGAAAGTCTGATGCACAGGGTGATGCCAACATTGACTTTGATATCAATGTCCGATTTGTACTTGCCTTTGTGGGTAGCGGAGATGGTGGAACGGAGGCAGCAAGGCTATTGAGCTTTCTGTCTCTTCCTGGAGCAAATTCAATGGAAAGGAGAACATTCTCTCAAATCGAGCGGCAGGTGGCTCCCTACGTGGAATACGTAGTAGAAGGGTACCTGCATGACAATTTGATGGAAGAGATAAGACTGACATATATTGGAAGGGAAGACGAGTTGAAGCAGTGGCATGACAGTATAGTCACAGGCGACTCACCTCCAGAAGGAACACAGCTTCCATTCATCGGAACTTCCACTGATATGGGATGGAATAAGCGATCCAGTGGCAGGACGTATGACTCCCATTCAGGTCATGCATGTCTGGTGGGAGAGAAGACAAGAAAACCAGTGAGTCTGTCTACCAAATGCACCTTTTGTAGGGTATGTAACCAGAAGCGGGAACTTACCGATGAGATACCGGATCATGAGTGTCTTGTCAACCACGATGATGGTGCCGGTGCAATGGAGGCTGCCTCATTGTTGAAGATGGCAGAGGATCTGTACTTCGACAAGGCTGTTTGTCTCACCAACGTTGTTACCGACGATGACAGCAAAATGAAGGCACGATGCAAATGGTCCAACGTTGATTGGTTGAAACACCACGGTCATGCACCAGGGGACGGAGGGAGTGATAATAGGGACACGTGTTGCGCCTCCATCTCAACAGAAGAATCCGGAACAAGTAAAGATGATACCGGTATACCGTACATCGGGAATGTTGAAGTACCCTGTGCCGCAACCAAGGTTCCTTGCCGACCCAGCTCATCGAAAGAAGACACTCAAGAATCGTATGTACCAGTTGAAAGCAAGACCAGTAAAAACAGGAATGACATGCATGAGGGCGATATTCTTCGAATATCTTTGATTCATCTTCTTCATCCGCGATCTTGCTAGCATAACGGAAAGAGAAAGGGTGGAAAGGGCAAAGTGAATCTACAGACATCATTTTGATTTAAACGACAAATGCGGTGAGTGGTGCAAGAGAAAGGCAGACAACGTGGAGCAGCGATCAAAGTCCCAGAAAACTTACCGCAATATGGAACGTGACAGCTTGCTTTTCGAGGACTTGAAAGTACTGTGGAAGAATTCACCACAGCTGAAAAGCTTGACGAACTTTTCCACGACAAGTGACACCCAAAGTTATCGAAGTCACTGAATCAACAGATCGATGGCTGGCTCCCAAAGCAAAGACGCTCTGCGGTAGCGTTTCGTTGGTGATGCGTAGTCCGTATTGCAATTGACATCACATCTGGTTGGTAACAGGGATCTGTGGCATGACTTGTTCTTTCATGTTTGGTTGGATGTAGACTTGTTGACTGAGTACCGACTTCTCCTAAGAGACCGACAACGAAACAGTAAGTTAGAGACATCAAGGAAAAGGATTCCGTGTCAAACGCAAAAAGACAAATGCATGACAAGATACAGGGTTACATGAAACAACTGCGGATTGATCGAGCGAACGGCATGGCTTACCAGACTGGCTCCGCGATGGAAAGTGAAGAAACGAACGGTAGGGGGCCATTGTCGGAGGTAGTTTGTTCGAAATGTAATCGGAGAGGACATAAAGATGCGAGGAGTGGATTGTGTCCAAATAATGGGAGGAACCGACGTAAGAGGAGTAGGGTGGATCCCCCCAATGAAACATCCGTCGGCGAAGAAGAACATAACAATGTTGTTCCTAGGAATGAAGACGAGGATAACGAGGATGGCGCTACGAATGAAATTTCGCTCATAGATAACATTCCCCTCACAAGCGATCCACGAATCGCGGAGCTGTCGGAATCGCTAGCAAATGACAGTTGAACATCGCCAAACACATACATGTAGTAGCGTAGTAGGGCCGTAGTTCTCTTATGTTCTTTTGCGATAATCGTCGATTTTGAGTTGGAAAAATCGCGGAACAGTTTGACTTGTCAAATGTACGTAGCTATTGGGTACGACGGTGTACTAAAATAGTATAGAAAGTCTAGTGTTATCAATAGCTACACTTCATTGGCTGCGAAAACCGGTATTCTTTGTCGACAAATACACAAGACAACAAGATGGAAATAGTGTTGCGTTGAAGTTTCCTCCACTGTTCCATCGTTCCGGGAACTCTCTGAATGGTTCCGAGACGTCGCTGATTGGAGCGTTGATAGGCTATGAGAGAACCAACGGTGTTCGGTTGCTCTCTAGTCTTCCCAAAGATCAAGGGACTTTCGCTTGACACCACCTTCCGTAGCCTTGGCACCAGCGCTCATAATACTTTTTTCCTCCAAAACTTTCTTCGGATCAGTAGGCATGAAAGTGCTGTACCTAACTCCCCTCGGATTCGGATACAATGACCGAACGGCCTTTACGAAACAGGTTGGCAACTGCTTGCGGCCATTGACGAACTTGTACCCATTGACGGCGTAGTACCAGTAGAAGCACCAGCGCTTGTGGTTGGGCGCCAAGTCATCGAATGAGTCACCATCCAGCTCTCCGTTCAACCTGCTGGAAACAGAGAGATACAAGTCGTTCACGTCCACATCCTCAAGAGGCAAGTAAGAAGAATGCACTGGATGAATCCATACTCAGAACAGCACTGGCAACTGTTGTGATGTCCCTCTTCTCCAATTGCTGGCTGTGTCACAATGAAGTAACTTCCACGCTTGTTTTCCTCTTCATCATACAGATCGAAGGTATTCAGGAGATTCTCCCGCATGTCGCATCCACGAGACTTCATCAGGTCGAAGTCCATCTGCTCCTCCAACGCTGACGGCTAGGTTCATGCTGGATCCAATTTCCGTGGAAGTAAGGCCCTTTGTCAGGTGCCTTCATGAGACAGTGGATCGACTCATATGCATCAATCGAAGTACTCTTCTCTTCAAGTGGAACCACTCTCCCAACCTGGAACTGCCGAATGGCCTTGGCGTCATCATCTTCTCAACTACCGGTGCGCGGTAGATATGCCCAGTGGCATGGAACAACGTCACGCATGATGATGGGAAGAAGATCAATGACCTTCTTGTTGGGGAAAGCTTCCAGCGGAAGTCCTTGATGAGCATGTACATCTTGTACGTGTAGCTACGGTTGATGTCGCGTGATGATGGCATAGTATCCACGAAGACAGTCGATCCAACATAGAGGTTGTATGCAGCGAAATATGGGAGAGCCCACTGTTAACCGTGGCCTTGAACATGGTACCACTTCCATCCATCAAAACAAGATTGTAAGACAACACAGTGCTGGACATGTCGTGGTCTTGTACTCACGAGACACTTTCTTTGCTCAACCACAGTAAAAGCAGGGGCAGATCAGTCTCTTGATGGCCGGTGACTTCAACCCTTCTCCTTTCACCCAATACTTTACCCTTTCCTTACCATACTTTGCGTCAGGCTTCACTTCACTCCGTCGCGAAAGCCACCACCCATGGGCAGGACCTTGGGAAGAGCAACAATACCATCAAGCAAGCATAGTAGCAAAATCAAGGCAGGCCTCATCATAGTATTCAACTCTGGTAGCGCGGTTCATGGTGAAAGCTTGTAAGTACACACGGCGAAATGGCGCAAAAACGTGTCACAATGAAGCTGATCTTTTGGTTTTTGTTTTTTTCAGTTCAACGTGATTCCTTTCGAGCGTGCAACCCCGCTGATTTGATATCTTTCTGCCGATGGGAGATAACAGTTTCGGCTGCTCACTATTCCAAACACAACAACAAACTACCTTGACCCTCCGACCATGGAGAACAGGATCGGCATGCCACTCTCCAATGACATGATACAAAGTCACTATACATTGTTGAGTACGGTGCATCTCATGCTGAAGAAAGAAACATAAAATATTGGCTGTCTATCGAGCAAAGTCCATCCCGCAACGGGGATACTCATTGGAATGGGCAGTTTTCGATGAGCCGACGACAGTTAAGTGGGTGAACACACAACAACACAATTTTATGTTTCTTTCAGGTCATACAGATAGAGCATTGTCTACTCTATAAGATGGTATATCACAACCTATACGGGCATTGGGGTATTGGACGAGAACGAATTGCTCTAGGCCGCTCTCTACCGGGGGGACTAAAGTAGCGACTAAAGGAATCCTTTAGGTGGTTGTTTAGTTCAAGATTTAGTCATTATCCTTTTAGTAATGGTGGTGTCTACCAGCAGATGACTAAACTCGGACTAAACAATTTAGTCAGTTCTTTAGTCATTTAGACCTGTCTACCCAGAGCACTAAACAAATTGACTAAATAAACATTCATGGGAACAATACTGGACTTAGAGGACTCAAAAAAGATTTAACAAAGGTGATCACTTGGTGGGCTACCAATATTCTATCAGCATGGTGGATTTAAAGGACTCAAACAAAGACTTAAAGAAGTGATTACTTTTATTGAGATAACAAACTCAAAACACACCATTGCAATGCACCTCTCCTCTGTCGTTTGCACCACTTTACTCCTCTCGATCGTTCGATCGTCGATCGCACCTCTACTATCGCTCCCTCTCTATCGCCGATACTCCTCTTCGATCGTTTCGATCGGTTGCACCTCTCCTCTTGGATCGTTCGATCGGTTGCACCTCTACTCTATCACTCTGTCGCGATGCTCGATAGTGAGGCTGTGCAATGAGGGTGCTGTCTTTTTTAAAGTGCTGTTCTAAAAGTGCTGTTCTTAAAGAGTTTTAAAGAGGCTTTAGTCGTTACGCTCACTCACCGACTAACCAGCTCCGTTAGTCGGTGAAGGAACATTTCGACTAAAGCCTTTAGTCTGTATGACCTTTAGTCCATATGGTAGACACCACCCCCAGAGACTAAACTATCGACTAAACATGAAATATGGCTTAGTCGCTATTTAGTCGCTCGGTAGAGACCGGCCTAAGGTACCCTCTCAATAGGGTTCTCTCACTTTTCTTATCGTGATAATGCTAGTAAACGTTGCATGTTTCACGCTTTTAAGATAACACCCCGTGGGACATCCTTAAAAGGTTAAGTGACGTGGGAATCAAAGAGCTTCACAGCAGTATGATACGTACATGAGATTACTAGCTACCGGTAGGTAGCTTTAAGGTGGTTCCGTCCAGGATGTAAGCCAGCAAAAAGCTGTGAATAAATAGTGGTGCGCCCACCAGTATTTATCGCGAGAGATCGAGTGAAATAAGAAACAATCGATCGATCGAACAGCTGCTGCTAAAGGTGGCTCGGAATCGCTGTATGATAATGGCTGATGACTATACAATGTACAAGAGGTGTTGCTAATAGTAGTAGGAAGAGGTTGCCGAAGGGTATCGGTGGTGTGTTCCACTCCACCTGATAGCATTCTTCGCTGAATGGAAGCTTTCGGTCGCGACCGATTCGGCTGAATGAATCCCTTAGATCTCGATGCACTTTGGTGCTATGCCCCCGCAACCACCTACTACTCTCTTCCTTACACTATTAGAAGGAGATAAATGTATGGTTGCAGGGGCTTAGCATCAAAGCGCATCCAGAGAATGAGCTCTCTAACACTGCGAGTGCTGATGGACTTTTTGTTGTTGTTCTGCTTTCGTTGTTTTCGAAAAGGAATCTTGCTATTCACCGGAAAACAGCCTTTGAACTTGCCTAAAACGTGTTATTTGTACTATTTTAGTATAGGATCGCGCAATCCAGTCGCGGTGCCCACCCAATAATGTGAGGCTGAAATTTGAATGTAAAAATTATGATCTCACAAAGAAACAACGGCGAAGAATTCGAATCTTGGCCGTTTCATACGTAACATACCTATCTAATGTCAGCTACAAGTAGTCTACGAACTCCGTGGCTCTGTACTCGACGCTCTCTAGGTTTATGGCAACAACACTCTTCATTACCAAGAAAACACTACCTTAGCAAGGTAGCTAGCTAGCTAGCTATCTATCTAGATGGCATGCTGCCGCATCACTATCATCATCATCATCATCAAGGCTCCAACAAGTCTTCTGTTTCTCCATCGAGTGCATCGAAGGAATGCACTCCAAATCAGCCAATCCTTGGTTCCATCCTCTACCATTTGGGCCAAATCTTGAGCAGTTTCCTCTGGGCTTACCTCCTCCTCAACTTCAGCTTCTGGAATCATGCTTGCTTGCTGGCTAGAAGCACTAGCAGCTGGAATAGAAGCTGCAGTTGGAGTGCTTGCAGCCAGCTCTGATAGCAGCTTTCCAGTCAACCTATCGAACAGCAACGCAGCCTTGGAATCGCCTGTCTTGGTGCACTTCTTGGATTTGTTCGAAACGTGTCCCTTCTTACCGCAGAAGGGACAAAACCTTCCTTTGCTAGTAGTTGTCGTCTTTGTCGTTTTCCTCTTCTTTGCAGGCCGTTTTGCGGCATTCTCGGCATCGATCCGCGCCGCCTCAGCAGGAAGCTGCTCTTGCGGAAGATCCAAATTCATGCCCGGACGGTAGCATTTGTGTCGTTTCGCCCATGCCTTTTTCGTGGCAATCGTTTCAACCGGATTTTCCTCTTCTTTTCCGCGGTACTGCTTGTACTCGGAGTCTTGAGCCGGTCCAGTCGTTTCTGTCGTTGGTTCTGCCTGACGGTGAGGTAATGATGGACGTTGTTTGTCATGTCAATTCCAAGCTTGAGGAAAAGACGGTTGAAAAACTCGACATATCCAAGGGAGACGATTCCGACGGCAAAGGCAAGACGATTGGCTAGCGAACAGGACCCGGAAAACACTTTGTTCTTGGGTGCGAACCAGGTACAGACGCTGTTGAATGACTCGTTTGCATCGTGTCCAAGCCGTGGGCAATCTCTCTCAATCGCTCAAGCTCACAGTAGCGACCCATTTTCTTCCGTAGCAGCTCGTAAAGCTCAGCATCTTCTTTCTTGTCGCGGTAGTACTTCTTGCTTGCGAGTGCTCCTGTTCCGTGCCTTGCACGAGCGCACCAAGGACCGCATTTGTCGTGGGCATCAAAGTGGTGCTCTAGACAAGCCAGGCGACATCCACAAACTCCGATTCGTCGCGGTCTTTTAGTGTGCGGGCCATGTAGCCGTAGTTCTTGCCAAGACGAATGGAATCCAACCTGTCATTGTCTTCTTGTCTGCGACCTTGGCCAAATCCAAACGAATAGTTCCCCAGTCAACTGTTTGCGGCGGTGGTTGGGATCAGCACAAAACTTTGGCTCGGGAATATGGCCTGGTAGTTTCCCTTTGTCCGTGCGGTCTTGTAGCTCACCCTTGTTCTTTCCCTTGGTTTTCGGCACCTGCGGTAGAACGGTAGTGTTGTTGTTGATTAGATAGTCTTTGTTCGACCACTTCAAATCGGCCCGAATGGACGAGTCGTCGTCACAGCAAAGGAGCTCCAGAATAATGCCTTTATTGTCGTATAGATCGATCGCAATTTCCAAGGCCAACGCCGCTTCCATCGCACCTGACGAATCGGTTGGATCATGGTTGCGGGGACAATAGTGGTCGGGGTAGTCAGGTCGGGTATCGGCATCAGGGTGATCCTTTTCGTGCTTTTCGCACTTGGCGCATTTCTTGCTCTTTTGACCAAAAGCAATGACCTGTCGAGTCATTGCACCTACCAAACTACCGTGGCCAGACGATGAATTGTAGAGAAGGCCGGATCCTTCTGCTGCCAAGCGCCGTCATACGATCCCTTCAATTTGATTTGACGGATGGTCCTTTGCTGCTCGGGATGACAGCTTCCACGCCAAATAATGTTCTTCCGTGGTTGATGTCTGACTTCTTCGTCCAGGTTTTCCATCAGGATTTCGTCCCTCAATTCCCGCAAATGGGGCCAATCTCGCTCTATCGTGGGAAAGTTCGGCCAGACATTGTCGTATCATTTGGTAGCCCCATCAACCCCAGCAGTTTGCCGGCTTCCACTCCACCGTTACCATTCGCAAGATTGCCAAGAACGAACACTAGATTGAGCTCGTAATCGGTGCTCCTCTCGTATTTCTTGTCGTCAGCATGCATTGTTGTCTTTGCGGGAGTGGGTAATTCGTAGGTGTAATCGCATTCTTCATTGGCAGCATCTAGTCGATTGTGACACAATGCCCAGTTGTGGACGGTCATGATCAACGGCATCGGCTCCATCAAATCGCAATAGGGCATTTGCCAAAATCAGCAACCAGCTTTTCGACTTGGCTCGTCTCCAGCAGTAGCCGGCTGCTTGCTTTGGTATTGAATTCGTGGCGGTGAGTTCATATCTTCTTCATCACTGGTAGCCTCTTCTGCCTCATCTGTTGTGTCACCTTCTGCAGGGATGTTTTCCTCAAATAGAATCCTCTTCCTGTGCTTGTTGCTGCCACTATTGCCATTTCTAGTTGATCTCCCAGTGCTCAAAGTGGCTTCATTTATTCCAGCAAGATGCTTCCATCCACCTTCACTAGCAGCAAGTCTTGCTTGTTCTGTTGTTGATGATGGCTTCCATTTGTTGCGTGGAGTGGGAGTTGACTCCATCATGGCGTTGGCTAGCTAGAAGAACAACGTTGTATTCTGCACGCGAAAATGGTACGTCGGTCAATAATGAACGTCGGAGCCTTTGCACTGTTCTGATAAAACAATCTTGTCACCAATGCGCACTCTTGGCTGCTTGGATTCAGCGCCTCGCCATGCTCGCGGTGGACTCGAAGATATAAGGCACGAGGTGCGCGATCTTCGAAATTTGGCTGTTGAAGCTAGAATTGGCGCGAATTTGGAGAGGACTAGCTATCCAGCGAGAATACGAACATTCAAGATTCCGGATTCCGTACAATTGCAAAGATATGTTTCCAACATACGTCAGTATTATTAGCAGTCTATGGCTGGCTTACATCCTGGACGGAACCACCTTAAAGCTACTAGCAGAGTAGTTTTAGGAAAGGTCCGTAAAGAAGACGACTTCAAGAGGCATAAATACTACTAGATCAGTCATCTTTCTCAAAACTGTCACAACTATGACACTATGACCCTCAGAACTGGTACATGCTTGTTTCTAAGGTACTGACGGCAGACCGTACATTTGAGTATTTCCAGTGGGGAGAACAATAAGAGCGCCAAGTCTGCAATCAAGACCAAAGCCCACGGCCCACGGCTATGAACGAAAGCGAAGAGGGCCTCTTCGATACTGTATCGTACCAGCTACCAGCACTTACAGAAAGTAAATCACTCCAACAACCAACCAAACCTCTCTGGACTCGATTTTAGACATAGACAGAAGTTTAAAGAAGCGACAGACGAGCCTGGGAACAACCTTGACGGGGACATAAGATCAGGAACTGCAGCCAAGCTAAACTCCCATCCCACAACAACACCCAGATAGCTCGAGCATATACCGTGGCAACTCCAGCCAGCAGACTCGACACCACCATGCCTCTTGCAACGTTGGCCAGTGAGTCTGTCAGCTCTGATGGTGGATCGGAAGACTCCTTGTTCTTGGACGAGGTCGAGGACCGCACCGGTGCCACGATACCAGTAGGCGATGAGCAGTCTGGAACCTGCAACTCTACTAGGAACAGCCGGTCTACTGGAAGAGACGGTAGGGATAGTCACCAGTCAAAACGGAGAAGCATTTGCCTCAAGAAGGCACCCACAAGACAGACTAGCACCCATTTGAGAAGTAGCTCTCTCAATTTTGTTGGCAAGTTTGTCCGAGCCAACTTTGGCAATGTGGTGGACGTGGAATACCGGTTAGAGCAGCTCAAGGGAATTGAAAATAGAAGAAGGCGGGTATTGAATCAAGGTGATCAGCCCATGTGGAGGATATTATCCTCCTATGACGGCACTGTCATGAGGATTCTGGCGTATGATGCCCTCTTTTGGTTCTCCATTTGTATCTATGTTGGCATCAGGATAGTCTCCGTATGGGAGTTGCCATCTTATCTGAATGATCTGCCAGCGGACAGTATCACAGTGCTGGGTGGATTTGTCACCTTCTTCCTCGTCTTTTGGGTCAACCAAAGCCATGACAGGTTCTTTGGGCTCTATGATAGCTCCATGGGAATCAAGGGTAGCATCTTCAATTGCGCCACGCTCGGAGCCGCATCACTTCCACCCGAGAAAGTTGCCAGATTGGTCCGATATATGAACTGTGCCCATGCCGCTGCGTATGTGGGCTTATCCGATGTTTACACCACTGGAAACTATTTCAATTACGCGGACCAGGAAATGAGTCTCTTGACACAGCCAGAACGAGCTCGATTAGACCACATTGATTTGGACCATGGAGGGTCTTGCTCTCGTGAACTCGTGGCATGGTGCATGAACGAGATTCACACAGCAGAGGTATGTGGCATGATTGCATTATTTATTTGTTGACACCTGATATCATACGATCCGTTCTCACACCAAATGGCTTTTAAAACTGTCAGAGACAAGGCCTGATCAATCAAATACTGGCAAAGGACTTTCGAGATCAAATCATCAAGCTTCAAGGTCATATTGGAGAGCTCTTCAATGCCAAGGACCTTCCCATCCCCTTCTTCTACGTCCATTTCATCTGTCTCTTGACCACTCTCTATCTTCCTCTCTTTGCGGTCACAGCTGCCATCCAGGCGGGGACAGGAGACACAGGCTGGATCAATGGTCTTATCAGGGGACTCGTTGTCGTGCTGCAATCCGTTTTTGTGATTGGATTGAGAGTTTTGGGACAGAAAATGAGTGATCCATACGGAGATGATCTGATTGATCTGAGTGTCATGTATTACGTTCACTTTACGTGGCAAATGTCAAATCGTATTCTCAATTCACATCTACCAGAGGAAGCAGATCCATTTGTGGAAGACAAGCTTGTCAAGTCACGACAGTCTCTGGGGGATGCCTGGCCACCAAAGCCAAAGAAGAAACAGGGCGTGCCCCGTAAGAGCTTTTATTATGACGCAAGTCAGAGCGTAGCGGATATTGAGTATGGCGTGGATGGTGGCGATTACCGCACCATTCGGAATCCACAGCAAACAAGGAGAGGCGGATAAAAGGGACAGTGGCGATGTATGTGTCGTATGTGTCAACGGGTGGCCACTGTTCAAGGGTGTTTCGTTTCAATGAGGGGTGCTGCTTTCACGTCGCAGCAGTTGTAAAAAAGTAGTGAAGTTTTTTCTGTTTGGTTTCATCGAAGCACCTGTAGCGTATTGTAAGGTTCGTCACCTGTGAAAGCAGACAAACAGGAGACGACGGGGCTACCAAGAATCTCTGTGCATCTCTGCAGCTGCAACAGTCGAACATCTGAAGGACGAAAAGCACGTGCAGGTGCCGTCATAGCTAGTACGCGAGTGGATTACTATTGATACAACGCTACCAGACCGCATTCCAAGTGTTGATTCACCTGATGCGATCCAATGGTTCCATGGAGCTCGTGTCTACGCTTGCCAGGTTGGCGCTCACAGACAAAAATCAGTCTCGTTGAAACATCGTTTTTGAAAGCTTACCTCCATTCGTCGTTCCAGAGCCCTTTTCAGGCTCTTACTGTACCCTAGGTAGACAACAGACAATCATCAACCTCACTCGAACGGTAGCATCGAGTAGCCCCTTGCCTTCCTCCCACAGGTATGTGTATTCTTGCTATGGTACAGTAGCATCTGTCAAAACAAACTCTACTTTACATCTCTCAACAACTTGTCTACAAACTGGCTAAGTTCATCTCCAGTGGTCCATTCCCAGACTTGACATTTTGGGACAATGGGAGGGTCTCCCTCCTTGGCACGAACAAGCGCTGGCAGAACGCCAAAGGAACCACCGCGTCCTTTTGGCGGTTGACCTTTTGCTGGCGTTGTTGCCTCATGATCTGTTTCTGGGCCAGACCGTTCATTTGCAAACTTTCTTCTGTTTCCAACCCTCGCCAACATGACATCGCCTTCTCGTAGGACATGTAACACTGGACAAGCATCATTGCTACCATCTCCAACGTAGACAATTCTTGGTCTACTACTACTGCTGCTGCTTGTTGTAGCACCGGTAGGTATAATGTTGCTACCAATAGTTGGCCCACTGCTGAATTGCTCCAAAGCTTTCGAGAGTGCCTGGGTTTTGCATAGGTTGTTTGGACATTCGTCGCAGTCATGTCCGCCATACTGTTTGCTCTGGTGAATCACTTGTAGTCGTTTGCTATTGTTGTTTTTGTCCAAGGATTTGCTAGCTCCATCGTCGCTCTTGTCAATCCACAAACCGGCATTGGTAATGATGCCATGAGTAAAGTGATCCGTCAGTCCATTGTCTTGGAGGAAAGCCCCAATGAAGATTGTATTGCCATCCGACAGGATCATTTGTCCCGTCCGTTTATGCTTGTCATGAATTTTGTCCAAGGCAGCCCGGACACCGGTCAAATATGGCATTTTCCCTGCAGCCGACAACACTTGTTTTTGTGTCAAGCGTTGTTCGTCCATGACTTGATTGACGAGAGTCTCGACGCAAACGTGCCAGTCTTTGCATTCCTTAAACAGAGCTCGAAGCCTCTTTTCCATTTCTTGGTCGCCGAGAAATTGAGCTGGAATGTACTCGTCCGAGTTGCAATTAATGACAGTCCAATCAAAGTCCCACACAAACAGAGTATGTGGACTTCCCGCTGGCTCCAATCGGACAGGTGTCGATGATATCCACCAACAACCGGAAAGACCCATAAAGGCAGCACCCAAAAGACGGCTGGCAGTAGCACCCATGGTGGTGGATGGCAAGGCGGAGGAGGAAAAGCGTACACTTCTAGTAGAGTTTGCAGCCGTGACGATCACGTTTGATCGTCTTGCTGCCGGGCTTCGGGATAACAGCAGCGTACGTGTAAGAGCTTCTCGTTGCAACAAAGCAGACGAAGTAGCCAGCATCATGGTGATTTATTAATTATAAAAGTGGGATGGAGATGGGGTGGTGGTGCCGACCTGTGACGATGAAATGAGGTTTTGGCAGTTCAAAAGATTGCCCTCAACTATCATACCAGCTAGCAAGCTGAGGGCCTTTTGAACTTTTATCTTGTGTGTGTGTGTGTGTGTGTGTGTGTGTGTGTGTGTGTGTGTGTGTGTGTGTGTGTCGCGTACATATGGTGCTGTTTCCCTTGCAAGGTTAAGGCTACCGGTAGTGTCGCATACATATGGTGCTGTTTCTCTTGCAAGGTTAAGGCTACCGGTAGTGTCTACCGGTAGTGTCGCATACATATGGTGCGGTTTCCCTTGCGTACATATGGTACTGTTTCCCTTGCAAGGTTAAGGCTACCGGTAGTGTCGCATACATATGGTGCTGTTTCCCTTGCAAGGTTAAGGCTACCGGTATGGGTCAAAAAAGAACCCTTCCGTTCCTTGGCTTTTAGAAAAATGCAAGTTGAGGGCACTAGCCTCCGGCTGCCTGTCCTTTCTCTGCCTGATTCGAAACCGATTTTCGATTAGGCCTCGAACCTCTCCGAATATAAACATGCATGTACACCGGTACCGTCGGTACTAGTGCAAGGTACCGTACAGTACCATCGATTTACATCTCAGATTGTAAGGGGGCTGCATGCGGCCAGGGCGAGCGAGCTTCAGTCATATTGGTCCGAGCACCTTTTGATGGACCTGGTGTTTCGCCTGGAGTGGGTCCTGCTGTTTGGTTCCAGGAGTTGGGCATGGAGATGATCAGGGCCGGGGTCCAAAGAAGGTCCACGGTTGCTCCGAGAGAGGCTCCAGGCATACATTAGGGTACGAAACAGTGCAGCTCCGGTACTAGTGTAAATTCGAGCAAGCAGGCCATTATTATAGTACTGTACAGGTCAACTGAGGCGAACAAACAAACAAACATGGCAGTGGTACACATATTCCCGAATTGGGGGTGCTATTTCACTCATTGCTCTTTGCTGGAACAAGAAACGATCATGTGCATCGGTAGCGCGTTGTGCAGACGCATTTGTTGCAGCACTCCTCAGCGGAACAAGATTCTCCCACAGGAAGACAGGATTCTGAGGGTTTCAAGCTTGGATCATTCGAAGGTACCCGTGTATTGCCTTTTCCCTTGCCATTGCGGAGGAGAATTGCTTGATGATCCCATCCTCCATGGCCTACCCCACCGAGAACACCTTCTTTTTCCAATCAGTGTCTCTATCAAAAGTGCCAATCACATTGTCATCTTCATTCTGATTCCTCACTCCGTTATAAGGAAGAAGTACAGCCAGGAAACCAAGCTAACAACAAGCAAGACATGGTAAGAATGTATTGTTGTCTCTCCTCACTCTATAAATCGGGTGGTTTGGTCCATGTTGTTTCCCCCGTCTTTTTGTTGTAGTAGTAGGTGTTTCCATTGGGTGCTGTTGCCGAAGACCAGTCTGATTTAGACTTCTTTTCCTTTTTCTTGTCCTTTTTGCTTTTCTTCTTTTCTTCCCTGTTGGTGGGATTGTCTGATTCCTTAATGGACTTTTTCTTGTTGACGAGTTCTTTTTTCTTCTTCTTCTTCTTTTCTTTCTTTTCCTTCTTCTTCTTTTCCTCCTCGGTTTCGGCTGGAACATCGTCCTTGTACAAATCGTCTTCGTCCTCGTTGAACTCAGAATCCTCATCATCTTCTCCTTCAATGACAAGCACACGGAGGGTATCACTCTTTTCATGTGCAAGAGCCCTGTCAAACGGCAGAACACAAAAATGGAGAATAGACACCTGAGATAAGCTCCGCCCATCCACTAGCTAGCTAGTCTAGAGTATGCTGACATGACTTACATCGCCTGCATGTGTGTATCGAGCAAATGTCGAATACAACTCAATCGAATTTTGGACAAGTTTTTCGAGAGGGCCAGATGGAGCAGTGTATCTCCCGTCCACACTTTCTTTTTGGAAGGACTCGTCATGGTCGAGTCGACGAGGTCTACTTCTTGCAACGTGGGAATCCCCGGCAATGCAGCCAAGAGTGGATCCAATGTCAATCCCTCTTCAGGCGCGCAGACAATGAAATGAATGCGTATCAAACTTGGATGCATCCGCAGTGAATTGGCCAATCCTTCGTACTTGCCATTGGCATCCGACATCATGATTCCTTGAAATCTCACATACGTCAAATCGAGACATTGATTAATCACCATACTCAGCAGTTGCGATGGCAATCGATGAGGCTTGTCGGGAGATGCTCCACGGGCAAAGTGTACTTGGAAATTGGTCAACTTGGGGAGCAAGGCTACTGCTTCGAAAATCGCCAGCAGTTCTTGCATTCCCTCTAGTGTGTCGAAATTCTTGGCCATGTAACCCGTATTCGAATCACAGTTTCTCAGCAAGACACCATCACATTCCAAATTGAGCTGTAGCTTCTTCATAATGGCCGCCACCCCCAAACGCAAATCCAAATCCAAGGCTGGTGGAGGCCTAAAGTCGGGGATATCCACTTCGCTCTCCTTCCCATTGTCATCTTCCTTCTTATTCTCGTCGCTCATTGTTGATAACTTGTGTAATTCCACTACTTCGACCCAATGGTATCTAACTCTATGGTCGGGATTACTGGATGCTTATTAGAAGAGTGGGCGACGCCCAAAATTATTGTGCTTGTCGGCTGTTGGCAGCAGTCATGGGGTGACATGGTGGCACCGTCACCGGTGGCTATCTAGGCAATCAAAATGAAGCCAGCGTGAGCTGTCACATCAAAATAGCTTTTAAAAAAAAACTGAAAATGGAAGATCCAAAATCCAAACCCAAAGGTCTTGACGTTTTGACACCAGCCCAAAGCATGGCCTTCCAGCTCTTTAAATTTTACTAGCTAGACTAGTAGTAGGCAAAACTATTGATGAACAGTTTCTAGCTAGTACAGCAAACAGCTACATTCCCTGCATTGCTAGCTTGCTGCCCTTTTACGTCTCTCTCGTCGAGTTTTTCTCCGTGACTGCCCTATGTTGCGCTGCTTCTTTCTGTTGATCGGCTTTTGCCCTAGCCGTTCCGCAGCTCTGGCACCCTTTTAAATTCCAGTAGCAAGCGGCATCAGCACGAGAACTACGATTGTGGAAACCTTCGCGCATTGGGAATAACTTAGCTTTTAGTTTAATCAAGAGTTACGGTTCATTAAAGCCATCATTAACGCCATTACACCAGGTAAAGATCGACTGCGGCCAGCAAACAAACATGGCAGTGGTACACAACATATGTGCCTTGAATTGACTTGAATTGAGGGTGTTAGTTCACACTGTTGTTCTTTGCCGGCACAAGAAACGATGATCATGTGCATCGGCAGCGTCTTGTGCAGATGCACTGGTTGCAGCAATCATCACCGGAGGTACAAAATGCTCCCGAAGAGAGACAGGAACCGGCAACGTCATCAAAGAGGAGGCGCTCTCCTCCACGAAGCTTGCTTTCGGTCGCGGTAGACGCGTCGAAACCACCAGCAAGGGTCACGAGCAAAAGAACGACTGCGGAGATTTTCATGGTGGTCTGATCGTCAGGTACGGTAGCTAGTAGGTTGGCAGTGATTGATTGATTGATTGATCGATCAAAAATAGTGAGCAAATCTTCGATCCTTGATGCGGTCCACCTCTCACTGGATTGGATCCTTCAATGCAGGATTTGCCATTGATGTATCGCGCTACTGTACCCTGGCGTGAGGGGGTTTTCCGAAAATGTGGGATGGCCTGTGCTTTTGAAAGTGTCGGCCAGCGTCACCAGCTGGGACTGACACACTGACACAGCGGCTAAGACTAGACTACTGTACAGTGTACGATAGAAAGCTACCGGTACCGCTAGCCGGTAGCTCCGGTAGCCAGAAACGAGCAAGAAAGGCCAACAAAGAACAACAACAACATGCCTTTTTCAGCTGATGTTGCAAACACAAAAGCTTTTAATAAGCAGGAGGATGCTGGCATTAACCTTCGATTTCGTTTGACCGCAAAGGGAAAGTTCCTGAATGGAAGCTATCCCCGGATGCCAACCCACTGGGTTGAAAATGATCTCTTCAGGGCAATGAGGACTGCCCTCCACAAACCAACTTTCTCGGGCATGGTGTATGTTTACTGCGCACGCCAACTTTTTTAAAATTGCCTTGCGTTTGTGATCGTAGGAGAGTGTCCAACTAGGTCAATTGATAAGTGGGTGGAGATATCTTCCTCCCTGTCGTGAGGTTCAATTTAAATTGATTGGTGCTCCTGCCGCGTCTACTTTTGGCATGTTGTGAAAGTCCTTCCTGCATGTGCGACAATATCAGTATCATAGAATTTAGGGAGGTTCTTGGCTTTCATTTTCAAATAGATTTGCCTTCTTGAGGGCTCGGGCTGATTTCTCCGGGTTGCCTTGCAGTATTCTTAGTAGGAGGCCTGGGTATTTTGCACAGACTTTAATTAAGGATGTACTCAGTAGGGTTGGATGATTGGATGGCTCTTGCTGATGCTTCCATGACGCCACAAGCCAGCAATCGCCTATATGAATTGTTGCTTTGATGAGATGCAGCTGAGCACTCTCACACCAAACTGTGGCTGGGTTAAACTATGATGGTGGCAATAAGCTGGCAATGGTTCGTGGAATATCCTTCTCCAATGACAACTTTCTCTGGACCATGTGTTCCAAAGCAATGCTGTCCCGCTGTCCCAGATGGAGTCAATTTCCACACTAAAGGTAAGATGCCAATGGCTCCCTGGAGACTCATGCTGTAGCAGCCATTGTGCGACCATTCTTCCCCACCAGCAGAAGCTGATTGAATAATGAGTGAAGGGCTTCACTTCAACGCAGCATGAAAGAGACGGATACCCAGCATGCCAATAGCTGATTTGGGATACCTTTTTCAACAGAAGCACAGCTGGTTGTTGGCAAACAATGCATTCATATCATAATGGCAAGCTGTCACATTACCAGGTATCCTTATTTTTGCACATCCGCTGAGATGAGGCTTCCAATTGGTCTAGTCAGCAAAATTTCTAGTAGACTAAATATCTTAGCCGTGCTCAAATACACAAACCTTCCACATAGTCTATGGTACTATTTGCGAGAAACAAAAGCAGTCGCAGTCAGCTGCACAAGTGGCATTGCCATTGTAGCAATCGACCCAAAGCTCCTTCAACGACCGGATCTTGCAAACAGACTCCGGGACAAACGGAAACACTTCTGAAAGTGTATTCAACTCCAGGTACAGTGCATGCAGGTCCGTCAATAGCGCAAGTTCGGTAGGAATTTCTCCGGAGAAGTTGTTGCCTAAGAGACGCAGGAAAAGGAGCTGTGTGAGGGGCTGCCATCTCACGACCACCTCATGATGATGCCTCATCGGCGAGACACAGGATTTTTCACTTTCACTTACCTGCAAGATCCAACGTTGTAAGCTTTGTCATCCCCAGCTCCGAAGGGATCGTGCCAGTTAGATTGTTGTATGGCACTCGAAGCGCTTTCAGCCGGCGTAAGAGTCCAATCTCGCTATGAAGCGTTCCAACCAGTTCATTGTCAAAAAAGTCCAGGTGGGTCAATTTTGTCAATCTGGATACCTCTAAAGGTATGGTGGAAGTCAAGAAGCTGTTGCCTAATCTAATTTCCGTCAAGTTTTCCAACCGCTGCAGCTGTTGCCATGGAAGCACCGCTTCAAGCTTTCCATCCAAGAGTGTCTTTGAAGACCTCACACTCTCCAGAGAGGACAAAAGCTCCAGTTCTGGTGGAAAGACACCATCCAGATAGGGAACATCGTAAAAGTTGAGACTTGAGACTCTGTCACTTTCGTCGACACAATATATTTGTGGGATATATCCAATCCAATCGGGTCTAGGAGTCCTAGGGGCCCACTCGCATTCGTGTAGAGAAGCATTGAGCCAGTTATGCCTGTGCATGTCTTCCCAAGTGTCTGCTTCTAGGGAATAGTACACTACCGCCAATGCGAATATTTGTTGCATCCTCCATGCTGGCATTCGCACAAGGTCGCTGGCTGTGTAGGTCGCTGACATCCATTGCAAAGCTCGAGACTGGGGTGAGGAAGGCTTTAACAATGCCGCCACTGTGTAGTCGGGTACTGGCATTTGCACTCCCGTGAACCCAATGGTCACCGACAGCATTACCAGCTCATTATCAGACAAGATCATTGCTGGGCCCTCGATTTGTAGCTCTTCATTATTTTCGGCGGTGGGTATTCTGGTACCGGCTTCAGCAAAGACTAACGGTCCAGTTGTTGGCGTCTTTGGAAGTGACGGCATGAAGGTTGGTGTATCGGTTTGCGGTGGTGCACTAGGCTCAAATGTCGGCAAGAATGTTGGCGGGAGAGCCGAATCTGGCTCTGGTTGGTCCTTGTCTTCTTCTTTATCTTTTCCTCCCTTTGCTTGTTTGGTTGGTTCTGCCGTGGGTTGGATGGTTGGTTCTGCAGTCGGTAGCCCCGACGCTGTATCTACGACTGTGACCTCGAAATCAGTCACAAGCGTTTCTTCGATGGATGGATCTAGTGTTGCTGCTTCCGAGTCGTCCAAGATTGTTTCAAATTCATATAGATTTGATGAGCCATCTCCCTCAGGTATCGTTTGGTTACCTGTTGTCTCTGCTGATGTTGAGTTCTGTCCGGAGCTGCCGCCTCCTTCACTACCAAATACGAGATCAACAACACCTATGCTCGCACCTGTGCTCTCTTGGGAAAATATTGGCAAATCGATAATGGCAAGAGGAGTGCTTGGATCTGCTGAAGGGGAATGTTCTGAAATAGTTGGTGCTTGGGTCTCGGTATTCCCATCGTGTGGGGCAGCTGATGGTTCACTCTCCACTGCTGAAACAGCCGTGCTGGGGCTATTGGTGGTTGCTGTAGTTGCTGTTGATGTGGGACTTTGTGGTATCACTTGTCCTGGTATAATCACCGTGTCAGTATGATCGGATGTTTCACTTTCACTGTCATTGCTACCGGCATTGCAAATGGTACCGACACCACACATTATACCCACGGTCACTGCCGCTCCAATAATCACCAGGCAGGCTACTAGAAACAGCATCCGTGCCGCTCGAATCTTGGGTGGCACAGAGGCAGATTCCTCTTCGTGGAGGGCACGTTCTACCCTGGGATCTTCCGGGTCGTCTTGATCGGGCTGCTGCTGTTGTTCTTGCTGCCTCCAGTTGCCATTATTCTTTAGATACCAGTTTTGTCTTCTGAGTGTGTCGCCATCATCATTGGTAAGCACTCTCATACTGCTGGCCAGAAAGGTGACTCTGACCCCCACGGGGTTCCTCACATCGTCTTCGTTGGGAGTGGGTGCTTCTTCGATCCATTGCATCCTTTCTCGATCAGCCTGGCGGTAATAACGATCGAAATAATGAACTCCTCAAATCTTGAGATAAAGAGGCGTGGTCACACCCATGGAATGATCTCTTGGCCTTTCCTGGTTAGTTTCCCACTAGCTAGTAGGCAGGAACTAGATCCCTCGCTAAACGGATGAGTTTGCTACGAAGAAATGAGAAACGAGAAAACAGCGGTGCGCCGCGAACGGAGACGGTTTTGATGTTTTGAAAAACCGTTAGGGTTAAGGCTTTGATGAAGATGGATCTTTTGGTTTGCAAGATCTTTCTCATTGTCTTTGTTTCGGGGCTTCTCAACTCTCCGGCTCTCACTAGGAATCGCCCAACAGGGAGAATGGGCCCAACAGGGAGAATGCTTGTTGAGAACCCCAGCGTCTGACCGTTTCTTTTTTGAAGGACCTGTCTGGGGGCTGGAGGGAGCTCTCCAAGATCTTCCACGGGAAAGATTGCGTGTTGGCAACAGGGAGAATTCTCGCTGTTGGGCCATTTCTAGCTCACACACAGAAGAATTCTACTAAGCTCCTTGTTATAGTTAATACCCAGACCTCTACTTCATACAACGGCCAGATCAAAGCTATGGGAAAGTTCTCTCGAGTCCTCTTGGCTCTTACGGCAGCAGTGCTGGCCATGGCACACGCCAATCCTGCATTGATGCCCTTGAACGATGGCAATCACATGGCGCAAGTGGGCATGGGTGTTCACATGGCCGCTCCAGGTCAGGAATGCTACCAATCCGTCCGTTGGGGGTTGGAAGTGGGATACCGTCTCATTGATACCGCCGACGTGTACCAGAACGAAGCCGATGTGGGAAGAGCCATTGTCGATTCGGGCATTCCCCGTGACCAAATCTTTATCACTACCAAATTGGCCGCGGGATCGCACGGCTATCAAAATGCCATGGCTGCCACCGACTTGAGTTTGCAAAAGCTCCAAACATCGTACGTGGATTTACTCTTGATTCATTCTCCCTATGGGGCCAAACTGGTAGAGACGTGGGATGCCATGGTGGAGCTGCAAAAACAGGGCAAGGTCAAATCTATTGGAGTCAGCAACTTTGGAATCCAACATTTGGAAGCGCTGCGAGAACACGGACGTCCGACTCCCGCAGTCAATCAAATCGAATTGCATCCACTCAACTATCAAGAACGCAAAGAATTGGTGGAATATTGCAAACAACACAACATTGCCATTACTGCCTATGGATCCTTGTTTTTTGGGTTCCACGAACGTTACCAAGATCCCGTATTGCAATCGGTGGCCGAAAAGTATCAAAAGACAGTGCCACAGATACTGCTCCGATGGGGACTCGAAATTGGCGTGGCGGTCATTCCCAAATCGGCCAGTTCCAAACAACGGCTGGAACAAAACTGGGCCATTCTCGACTTTGCATTGACACCCGAAGAAGTGGAGAGCATCTCTGCCATTAAGGGTGCTCCCTTGGGTGCTTATTGGGACCCTGTGAGAGATGCTGGAGTGGATATTGGAGACCTGTCGCATGGCGGCAGTAGTGTCACCGGCGAGGAGCTGTAAATTGGAACAGGAGCTGTTGTGGAAGTATTCTGGGACGATCCCCGAGTTTAACAGATTCTTGGCTCTACCACGGATGCTTGGTTTTGCCATGCTGTGTTGCCGAGTACTACTAGCTTGCTACCGGTAGTCATGTAAACCCCCTCGGAGTCAATTTTTAGACCATTCAAATTGGTACTCACGGTACCGGCATTGATTCCACGTAGAGTTGCGGATACAGGAGCCGAAGAAGAGGGGTTGCGTTGAGGTATGAAGATGCACATTGAAGACCACTTGCATGGCAGCATAGTGTCGCTCATGCGGAGCCGTACATTGGAACAGAGACAAAGTTGTAGGCAGGTACCATGAAGCCAAGGGAACAGAGGAACAGTTTGAGTGACAGAATTTTTTCGTCAGCCTCATGCGAAAGATTTCAAAATTTTGATCCATTTACCCAGTGTAGCTGGCTTCTTTAACATTCTGCCCAAGCGCCATCGGCTTCTTGTGCTCTTGTCGCACAACAAGTCTTGTTGGGACGGGACCCAGTGGAGTCAAGACAGGACCAAGCACAAGATCTGCCCAGACTGCCAACTTTGGCCTTTTGAAGGATGAAGGTGGTTGTTTAGAGTCCTCACAAATCAATTTCAAGCTAAACACAAAGCAAAACAACAAAACAAAACAACAAAACACAAAGCAAAATGTTCACCGCCAGTATGAAATCCACCATGATGGCTGCCTTCCTTGCCCTCTCCAGTTCCAGTTGCTCTGCTGCACTCAGGGGCGCTGAAAGAAATCTAAACCAGTTCAACCCAAACATCCAGTATGCCAACCCAGCCCTTGGCCCCAGGATCAACTGTGACCAGGAGCTTGCTATGGAAATTACTTGCAGGGATTGTGACTTTGACGCCAACACTGCAAGAACTGGTGTGGACCAAACAGAAGCCACCCTGGATGTCAAAGTCAGAACATTGACCAACAAAAGCTGGCAGTTGAAGAGAAGTACTATTTCCACCAACTTTCCTGTTTTTGAGGACATGCGTGTCATGGGAACTGCTCGTAATGCAGCCCCTTCCACCCCCATCCACAATTCCTGGTCTCAGGAAATCAGTACCGTTGAAGATCCCAAGCGCATCACTGTGCTAGCCACTGCCACCTTGGAGGACCAGGATTCTGGTTTCGAATGCGTCATCAGCCAGGTTTTCGACTCTCTGGTGGCTCCTTTCAATACAGTTGTGGCTGCACCTTCTCACAATGGCATGGTGGGGGGTCCTTCGGATATGAACCCCTAAGGAAGACTGCGACTCAGGAGCAGCTGTGAATGCGCATGGGTAGAAACAGTAACTAGAAATAGAATAGAACAAGACAAAAGAAGTTACGATGCATGCTATAGTGTGTGTTGAGACAACAATCCTACTCGCCAAAGCGCTGCTCCGTTGCTGTCTTATGTGATAGCTAGGTATACTGACATCTGATTTGAGAACAAATGAAGTAGCTTACCGTATATACTGTTATGCCTTTGATGCATATCCTATCCTAAGATTCACTATGAACAAGCTGTACCCACAAACTTATGCTGCCGCTTTCACGGCATTCACCTTCATTCGGTGCTTGCTTGTATTCTTCTTGGAAAACCACGAAAAGGCCCCATAGTGCTTTTCTTTGCCCGACTTGGTTTCCACGCCCTTCTTGTTGGTGGGCGCCAAGCCGACCTGTTCTGGTTTGACAAGACGCAGATATGGAATCTCCGAAGGCACGGGGCTTGTGTAATATCCAGGATAGTACTTGTCGGCTTCTTTGTCCGTAACAGTGGGAAGCAGAAACACAGAGCCCTTGTACTCCTTGGAGGTTGTGCCATCCGGCATGACCACTTCGGAGTGGTTGTCAGGCCAGTTGGCGGGAGTCGCAACAGACTTTTGATAACTCAGCTGCAACGCCTTGACACATCGAACAATCTCGGTCATGTTGCGACCCACACAGGCGGGGTAGTTGAGACTGAGCATGAGCTTGTTTTCAGGGTTGATAATGAAGACGCAACGAATCGTCAAGGGCAGGTCTTGTCGGTCCGAGCTCCACGGGTCAATCATACCGTAGGCGGTACTGATATCTCTGTTGGGATCAGCGATAATGGGAAAGTCAATGGAGATCTTGCCGTCCGTATGTTGGGCAATGACGTCCTTGAGCCATTCATCATGTGCCGTGACAGGGTCTACCGAGAGGGTCGCCACCTTGCAGTCCATATCGACCAGCTCGGCATACTTGGTCGCCAAACTGGCAATCTCGGTGGTACAAACTGGAGTGAAGTCAGCCGGATGAGAGAACAGAATGGCCCATTTGCCCTGTTTCCACTTGTGGAACCTCATGTGTCCTTTGGTTGTGTCGGCCTCAAAGTCAGGTACAATGTTGCCAAGGCGAAGGACTGGTGATATCAAGACAAGAGAAAGCGCAGAGTTAGGCCCGTGATAGAAAGGAACAGCATGGGAGGAAGAACGGAAGACAAAACCCACTTACCTCCATCTGTGGAATCCTTGGGATATAGGGACATGTAGGCGAGGGTTCCAGATTGGATGGCAGAGCATCCCGAGTTGGATCCCCTCTTGGCGACGGCTCCTGGTTGGTGGCCCATGGTCAAAGTTGGATTCAGATCTGATCTCTTCTTTCTTGCAAGAATGTCCTTGCCGTTGTTGGATTTGGAAGATTGTGAATTGTGATCCCTCCAAATCTAATCTCCAGCAGCAAAAGTGACTGTTGGTTGTGCTTCTTTTGGCTTGAATGGCTCTCTCGATCTCCGCGCCCCTGAAGTTGTTTACTGACTGAGTAGAAACCAGGCATGTCACAGCATTAGTCTAGCTTGCAGCAAAAGGTGACCGAGGCCGGATTCTTTTGGCTTCGCTGTTCCAAGCACAGCAGCTGCACAGTGCACAGCATTGGAGATACAGTAGATGATGCGGTTCCATCATAGGTCACAAAGGTCACAGATTTTTTAAAGGTAAAGGAAGGACATACTGGACCTCTGTGGAAACTCGAGTCGTGCTACTTTTCGTCTCCTAAATCCTTTTGATCGTCTCCTATTTAATGGATTTCGTCTCATCTTTTGTCTCCTCTTAAAACGTCTCCTATTTTCAACGGATCGTCTCCTATTCTCAACGGATCGTCTCCTAAGTGTACCATGTAAACTGTATGGTATCGTCTCCTAAAGCTTTCGGATCATCTCCTATTTCGAAATTTTCGTCTCCTAATTGGAATGTCTCCTACTGAATCGTCTCCTAAATATAGGAGACGATTGCTTTCGTCTCTTAAATCATTTGGATCGTCTCCTATTCCTCGGTGTATCGTCTCTTAAGTATTTTGCCACGAATGACGTTTCCACAGAGGTCCTGGATGTAATAGAGTACGACTGTACGCGGTACCGGTACTCGTACAGCATTATTGGTGGGAGCTTTGGTGGGTCATCTCTCACTTTGAAGATGCAAGAAAGAATCTGATGTCGTCGTACTCTAGAGTACCTGAGAGCACCACTGCCCCGCATTGGAAAATGAACTTAGACTACTTACTTGTCTTCTTATAAGAAGGTCACCAAGGAAAAGAACTAAAAAGTCATTTCGTGGCCCACCATAAATCGACTTCGTGAATGTGCCTTTTAGAAAGGAAATAGGGTCCATCCTTTATCAAGCTTTTAAAGCACGTGGATCACGCATCCAAGCCAAGCGTCCAAACCAGTCTTGCTTTGGTTTAGTAGGCCATGAGCTAATTATTGACAACTTCAATCTTCAAAGCTATCTTCAATCAGACGTACAGTCGTACCGGTACCGGTAGTTCAGAGTTTCAAGAAGAGACTGGGCAGAGGGAAGAAGGTCTGCCACAATGCCTGCATAGACTGTCTTTGTTTGCTCCAGATTCCTCGATCAACACAAGCACTTCTGTTGCTGGCGACATCGTGCATAAGAATGACTTACCCATAACGACATTCTAAAGTCGTCTATCCTTGCATAACTCCTTCCCAGTTATCAGTATTAGCGTTCTTTGGTCTTCGAAGCTCAGACGAAGTTGCGAAGTTCCAACGTTCCAACGTTGCAACACAATTGCCTTCAAATTAATAATAATTATTTTGTCGAAGCCTTCGAATTCGTTGTTCCAAACCACCTGCACCGGTGCAGTAAGTGCGTGGTACAGTAGGGAAGAAATCTACCAAAGACGCCAGGGGCAGCCATGTTGGTTGGTGGCCCAAGGCTCAAGGAGGTCACGATTTCAAGACCAAGAGCTGGACGGAGGGCAATTCGCTGTTGGCGGCTGCAAAGTTGCTTGGCATCTTATCCCACAGTCAGACACAAGTCCAATTGGCAATGTGCACCCAAGATAGCGTAGTACTGCTCATCGCTTCGAAAGATCTAGATCTGTCAAGCTAGCGGCTCTTTTCTTACGCTGGAACCGCAGACTCGAATCGACTCAGGTTGGGGGGCTACTAATACGGTGTGGATACTGGTTCAGCCTTCAAACAACTGGTAGCAAGCGGCAGCCCAATTGGTTTGTGGACTGACGATGATGCCACGTCGCCTCAGGACTTCAGAAAAGCAAGCTGGTGTTGATTTCTGGGAATGTCACAGCCTAGGTCTTTGGACGAAGAAGTCAGAACAGAAACTGCCCATGGCCCATGGCCTAGAAAACAATGCTAAGCCCAATTTAGACTTGGACTAGAGTACGCTCATGCTGTCTGGCGATGGTAATAATAACAGGTTATCAGTGCTTGGAATGCCGTTGCACCTCGATCCCCATTGGAGAGCAAGTTGGCCATGAAACCTGCACGCAAGGCCATCAATTTGGCGATCTTTCTGACGTCATCCTCAGGACCAACTAAGCATCTGTTTGGTTTCACGGGATACGACCTGTACCCCGCACTTTTCACATGCATCGGTACCACAACCACAACCAAGCTCTGTTGCAAGATTCCTCAAGAGCATTAGCACTTTCAATCATCCACCATGGGAGCTGTGTTTGCCAAAGCCGCCGAGACTTGTGATCCGGCCATGACAGGAGTTTGCGCTCCTTCTTCTTTGCCCAACTCGGCTTTTGTGTTTGTGAAACCCCACGCGAACACCCCTGCTACCCAATCATTGGTCAGGGAAAAGCTAAAGGGAGCTGGATTCAGCATCTTGTCGGAAAATGAGATTGCTGGATCCGTGATTGACAAGGATAAACTGATTGATCAGCATTACTATGCCATTGCTTCCAAGGCTACCATTCTGACACCCAAAGAAATGTATGTTGTCTGGTACAGAACCAATGACGCCTCGTTCTCCGTCCTCTCATATGTTTTCCCCCTTTTTTCACCCCGGCAATTCCAGCCCCGTCCCCACTGAAAAATTTGAACAAGCCTTTGGAGAATCATGGGACAAAGTCTTGGCAGAAGGTCGTGCCTGTAATGCCATGGAGGCTACTCAACAATTTGAATGTACTGCCGAGCAACTGGAAGAGGCATGGAGAAAGGCCAAGGTCGAGAAATTTGGTGGAGGGTTCTATTGTGGTTTGATGGAAATGAAAGAAAAGAAACTCTACGTGTTCAATGCATTTTTTATGTGTAAGTACCCGTACACATCATAGGAAAGCTACCCAAGGAGCCATGATGTATGGGTCCCACCTCATCCCCTTCTCCTGCCACAGCCATGCGCAGCAAGTTTGTTGGCGATGCCAGTATTTATTACTTTGAAGTGGAATGGCCATCCAGCACAATGAGTTGGAGTGATTTTCGTGGGAAATTCCTTGGACCCACTGACCCTGCCAACGCTCCCAATGGTAGTCTGAGAAAGGAAATTTTGACCAGGTACAAATCACTAGGACTGTCAGCAGAACCCAATCAAGGAGATAACGGAGTCCATGCTTCGGCTTCTCCGTTTGAAGGATTGGCCGAGAAAGTTGTAAGTCAGATCCAATCAATCAATCAATCTACCCCGGATATGTTTTGGTGAAAGTTTTGTGGAAAGTCTTCTCATCTCGTTTGCTGCATCCAATGATGTCGGCAATGTTTAGAACTGGCTGGGCAAATCCATTGAGGGTGACACCTTTGGCAAAGCATTGCTGGATTCGGGACTTTCCAAGAAAACTATTGAGCTATGGTCTGTGGACCCACGCGTTAAGCAACCGGATGGCTCGGAGGGTAGTGTCTTTGATGCTCTGGAAGATATGGACGCAGCAAACTGTATCGCCAAGTTGGTCGAGTTGAACAAGCTCAATGAGGAGCCTTAGAATTGATATGTGAATGTCGCTTGAGACCGGGATTCTTGATCAACCAGGGCGCGATGATGCCGAAAAGAAACAACATTGTAAATATTGGCATGATGGACGAATGGCTTTGGTATAGTTGCCAATCGAGAGTATGGATCTGCCATTTGAACTGGCCACTGGATTGATCTGGATAGCTACCGTACCAACCGTGATGTGACAATCTATGTGTGGCAGGCTGCGTGGTGAAGTAGCGTGTCTAGAATTCCATGTACTTTAGTTACGGTCTAGAAGAAAACTCATGCTGGTTTCTTACTCAAATCAGGTGTTGGCATCATGCTGAATCGAAGATTGTAGGCCCAACATGAACAGGCCGCAAATGGTGACGAGTAGTCTCAGCCTGTCGCGTCAAATGTGGTGAGTTTTTTTTTTGGAGCTATTGACGACCCTGGTACTCATTTTTTGGGACTTTTTAGCCGTTTTGCTGGCTTGTCGAACACGGTTGACCTTGCCGCAAAACGTACCGTACCGGTACCGATAACTGAAACGAAGGGAGCTTTCGTTAACGACAAGGTGCGATCGAAACAGTTCGCTGTCCAAAGATGTCGAAACCTTTCGTGTGGCAGACAAGGGGACAGTACATGTAGAAATAGAAATAGTAACAGAAAGGCGTCGAAAACTTTCGTTGCAACAGAGTAGTGGATGCAGCCAGTAGCGAAAAAGAGAAACAGCACGTACCTGTCGTTGTGTATTCTCGCTTCCACGTTTGCTCAACAAAATTGCAGCTGCCTTCCATCATAATAACAATCGAGGAAGCTCAAAGCGACAACACCAAATCGATTGTAACGTCGCTCTGTTGAGTCGAGTAACCATGGTCTTTCGCAGAGAGCCTGTAGCGCAGTCTTCCAGCAACGATTCATCATGGGGCACGGCCACTTCTTCCGCATCTTACTCTGAGTACAGTGACGACGACTCGGTGATGACGAACCTGACGAGTGTAGCGTCCGACTCTTCAATCGAGGTCACGGAGTTCGACTACTACGAATCTTCCGTGTGCTCTACAATAACCACCTCTACCTCGAGTGAATCAACGGGAGTTACCGACATTTTGGATACTGTCAATGTCAAGCTACGAAAGGCTACACATTTGAATCGGCGCTCGATACCGGCAACAGTTGTATCGATCATGTGGGAAAATCATCAAAATCCTCGGACGCAATTGATAGGATGCCAGGTCTTGAAGCAGCTGGCCTTGGAACGGGCCAATCGGCACATGATCATCAAGGCGGACGGCGTGTCCGCAATTCATTTTGCAATGCTTCTGAACACAGAGCACGAGGCCATTCAAGAATGCGCCTGTGGAGCTCTCGAGTTGCTCTCCAAGAGCTGCAAGCCTTCACTTTCGTGGCATCAAGTCGTGGCATCGCTGTGTGATGCTTTGGAGACTCACAAGGATCATGTTGGAATACAGCAACGCGCTTTGCAGACGTTGCTACGACTTGCACATGTCGGTCCCATTGAACTCTTGGGAGAAGCCAGCATGAGAGAGATTGCTGTGAGCTTGAAAACACACCAAAATTTTCGTCCAATTGCCTCAATCGCCTTGGAACTTCTCCTTTTCTTGGCTCCCTCTGATCCTTTGGAAGCTGCAGAGATCATCGACGACATTGTGGTTGCAATGAAGGATACAGCTGACAAACGGATTCAAGCAAAGGGAGTTGAGATGATCGCAACTCTTGCAATGGCTGAGTTTGGAAAAACTGAGATTGCAGTGAAAGCCACCTTCGAGAAGCTGCTTGACGATGGTTCTACCGCCGTTCTTAGTGAGGTTGCAGGAGATTGGACAAACCATCTGGATGACCAAGTTTTTACTTTGATAAACGATCGCAACAAAAACCCATACGTCCAAAAGATCGTCGCTCTTGTTCCAAAGATTCCGGAGCAAGACAACACCGGGAAGTCGGTTTGTGCCGCTATTGCCAAAGCGCAGGCAATCCGCCCAGTAATTAAAGCGATGAACGATGGTCTTGAACACGCATCCATCCAAATGAACGGGTGCATCGTCCTGGCGAGTCTTGCGATCAACGCGGGAAAGTCCACAGAGATTCGTCAAGCCAAAGGATGCGCTACAATTGTGGCCGCCATGACGAAGCATTCAAAAGAATCTGGAGTCCAGAAGAACGGATGCGTTGCTTTGGCGAACATTTGGGCAGCTGGTGCTGTTGGCAAAACGAACGAAGAGAGCAACCAGAGCTTACGGGACAATCTTGAGGCGTGCATTTCTGCTGTGGTAGCTGCGTTGGACAATCACCCAGCAGACGTTGATATCCAAGTCATCGGTTGTCGGGCCCTTCATTACTATACTATCTGCTGTCAAAAGCACAGCACTGAGCCCCTTCCACTCTGCGAAGTCATCGTAAGAGCGTCAATCGGGGCCATGAGGAGATGCAAGGGAGCATGGGAAGTCCAAGAACTGGGGAACAAAGTATTGGCGAATTGTGTTGCAGTCGTCAGCACTGAAGAAATTTGTGTTTTGATTGATTTCACCAGCGATCTGATCCTAGATGGAAGCAACATGGAAGGCCGCTACATGATGCTGCTAAATTTGTCTGCGGGATCACCCTCAGCTCTTGTTCGGGCTGGTTTGATTCCAAAATTGGTTCGGATGATGAATGGGCCGAACAACGATGTCAAGATCCTTGAATTGGCTGCTTTTGTTCTTCACAACGTTTGCTTGTCATCTGAAGTTGCTCCAATTGCAGTTAAAGCCGGCGCGATCAAGGCTTTGTTGCATGTTATGAGCCGCCATCAGACCTGCGTCCGCTTGCAAGCTGCTTGCTGTGATGCTCTTTGGGCTTTGGCGAATGATTTGCATTATGCAGCCGAAATCAGCACCAGTGGGGGCTTCGAAGCAGTTGCGCTCGCCATGAAGAACAAGAAGTCTACTAGGCGCCTTCAATCTCGTTGCTGCATGCTGCTGGCGACACTAGCTGATGGCCAGCACGATGAAGCGCTGCTGGCTGCGCGGGGCCCCGTCCTGACTGCAATGCAAACGAATGGAGACGATCAACAGGTTGTTGAGTATGGGATGAGGTTGCTGGCTCGGCTGGCAGCCCAAGGGCAGGATTCTTCATGTGGAGCTTTGCGAGTCGTTTGTGCTGCCATGAAAGCTCTTCGAGACAACGACAGTATCCAAGTTCTGGGAAGCAGCGTCCTAGCAGCGTTATACTCCAAGAGACCAGCCCCTGCCGAAGTCCCACGAGTGCTGTCCTCTTCGATTTTTGCGCTACAAGATCAAAGCGTCGGCTTGGCAAAACTGTTCTCTGACCTTGCAACGGTTGCGGCCGCCTCTGGCGGGCGCTGTTTCGTCGGGAACACTTCGATAGTGGATCAACTCCACGAGGGCATGAGACGCCACATCGAAAGTGCTTCCGTCCAGGAGGGCGCAGTGAGAGCCATTCAATGTCTCAGCCGCTCTTGTCCCGGCTCTTTACAGCTGGCTTCTCCAAAGATTGTTCAAAGCATCGTGTCAGCGATGAAGAGACACCCTGGGAATGTATCCATTCAGGGTTTGGCTCTGAAAACATTCATGAACCTCTTAGGAGGCAGCACCAAAGAGGCTGCAGGCCTCGGATTTGTGGGTGTAGCATCCGTCGTGGCCGAAACCATGACAGCGAACAAGAACCACACCGAATTGCAGCGGGTGGGTTGCGTTGTTCTATCCAAGCTCTCAACTCGAAAGCATTTGAATGGTATGAAGGACATTGCGGCTGCTGTTGAAAGTTCACTGGAAGAAAATCGAGGGCATTCTTTGATTCAGAAATATGGGCGGCGTTCACTACAGAACCTGCAAGAGCAGCACCCAGTGCAGGAGTCGGCCGAACAAAAAATCCTTCCACGAAAGGATGCCTCAGCTTTGGGACTGCTCCGGCAACTTGGTGAGAAGCTCTCAGCGACGTTGCTGTTGGACATTTTGACAGCGTTTTTCATTCTCTGGGTTATCGGAAGCTACTGGAATCGCCTCTCTGAGCCACTACAAGGATATGTTGTCTTTCGATTTTAGAATGATAATATAGAATCTTGAGTGCTGTGCTGTCTTCTGTGGCTGTGGTTCCGGTTCCGCGAACATGCCAGCGTTTTCACTTGTCGAGACAACCAATACGATACGACTGTACTGAAGTTGACAGCGTACAGTGCAGCGCCGTACGATGAGGCATTCGGTCCTCGTCCATTGGTAATTCGTTCCAGGTTTGTTGTAGTTCATATGCAACGAAAGTGGATCGAAGGAGGATCCATCGGCTGGATCCCCAAGAATCTCGGTGACTTGGCCTAGAACAAGGCTCCAATAATGCTTGAATGTATTTGTAGCTCGCCACCATCTTTGTTGGCCACGGAGATGTGAATGTGAAAGGCCGTTAACTGCAAATTACGTTGCCACAGCCAACCAACGACCAAGAGCAACAATCAAGAGAATCGGCAGAGCCCACTCAAGAACTTTAGCTGACATGGGAGTCGAGTCAGGCGGTATCAGCTCAGAGGGTGATGCTGCCTTTGTTGCGTCCTTCAGTTCTTGGTAGGCGGCTTCGAGGGCATCCCGCAGCCCATCCGGATCCGCATCTACATGCTTGTCCATACATATGAACATTCGTAGCTGATTGTTGTACGATAGCACTCCAATATAAGTCCCTTGCGCTGTGGCCATACCATAGAACGCAATATCATCGACAACATAGCCTCCTAGCTTTGCTTGTTTGGTTGGACCCATGACATTGCTCAAGCACCCCGTGGATTTGAAGTAGTTGTCAAGCGCTATATGCTCGAGCAACATTTGCGGTAGAAATCCCATGGCTACATTTGAAATGTGGCTGAAGATAGGAATTAGTGGAGTACGTCTGTAAATATCCATAGCTGCTTTGCATCTCCACACCGCATCCAATGGCGATGTGTAGCTCAAGGGCACTGCCAAGCAGCCCCCAACAACTCTGTTACTCCCTCCTTGTCGCACCAGATCCTCCATGGTAGTCGACGGAGGACGATAGTTGATGGCAAACATCATATGAATGGGACGACCTGGCGCCTTTTCCAGATACCGTCGAAAGGCCATGGTCACGAGAGCGTTTAAAACATCATTCAGCGTTGCGCCTTGAAACTGACTTTTGATTGCTTTGATTTCTTCGAGAGGAAAATGTCGCGTTGCACTGCATTTGCGACCTATGGGTGCTGCTCGTTTGTTCTTGGCGGAAACCTTGAGACAGGTCTCGGGGTCTGCGGGTACCAGAGGAAACCCAACGGTACCAAAGTAGACACTGTATAGGTTCATAAGGATCCTATGAGAGAGTCGCAGAGGGGTATCTGCGGCTTTGGCCTTGCTGGATGGTTCTTTCGTTTCGCTGTGATTGTCATTTTTATCAAAAATTGAAGACATGATGGCTGCCAATGAAGTTCCATCTCCCACAGTGTGATCCACAATTGCCAGAATCATGGATCTTCCGTCCTTCATATCAGTGACCAAGGTGATCTTCCACAGCGGTTTGTCCGGATCCCAGTCTAGGAGGTGCGCTTCCGAAACCATTTCACTGATGTTATCTTCTGCCGAGAAGGTTTGCTGGCCCTGGATCACTTGAAAGTGATAGTCCACATCAATTTGTTCCCGAGGTATCCTTTCAAAGAACGCTTGCCTTGTTCCGAAAAAGTTTGTTTCCAATTTGACTCGAGACGAAAACCGAGGAAACTCAAGTAGTTTTTCGACAGTATGCAAACGGAGACGATCTGCATCAGGCTTGGCTTCTGCTAGATACAGCACTCCAAAGATCTTTGTTGGCTTGAACTGGGTCTTTCGAAAGAACTCGCTTGTTGTTGGCAGAGAGAAGAATGCTGTGGGTATTGAAGCTCGACGACGATGCCCTGGTGGTGTGGAGGTATCAGAGGGGGCCATCCTTGTCTGTCTCCCTTCTCAGTGCTTTCTCTGATATCTTGGATATTATCATTGTTGTCCCAGTGCTGATCGAGGTGGAGCTTGAAGTGGTACCCGTATCGGTACCTTGGACTGTCGAAGGGCTGACACAAGTCCAGGAAGGCCCGGTCATACGACTGAAAATCGCCAAAATCAGCATAAAGTCGCACAGGAGCACCAAAGTCGCATCAAACGTCGTTCATAAAGTCGCATGCGAGTCGCACCAAAGTCGCGTGCGACTTTCTCACACGACTTTGAAAGTCGCGCAAGTTTACTGTAAGTATGGCGATAAAGTCGCGTCGGATCGCTGAAAGTCGTTCGGAAAGTCGTACCAAAGTCGCGTACGACTCGCACGCGACTTTGTGAACGACTTTCAGCGATCCGACGCGACTTTGACCATAGGAAGAAGAATCCGGGACTAACAGTCGCATGACGAGGCCTTCCAGAAGAACAGATCGTTTTTTCTTGTTCTGCTCGAAATCGAGCTCGGGTCCATTTCCACGTTCCACGCACACCGATATTTGAAATTCTAACGCACCGTTTTTGTGGAACAAACAACGGTCAAGAGACAAAAAATTTGCTGAGTGCACCTCTGGCCCGTTGCTGTCACTCTCTCGCAACATTTTTATGATAACGGACAATAAAGACAGTCTGTACGAAGAAGAGGAGAGACGAAAAAGTTCCACATATACAGCACCATGATACTGAAACGAGTTAGTTTGGTGCTCTTATCTGCAGCAGCGCTCTTCGTGGCGGGAACAGAAGCCGCCTTGAAAGGGTCGTCAAGACAAGAGGAGGATGGTGTTCCCAACAGAAGAGACTTGGGGAGCCATGCTATGAGATACAGGCATCACGTTGCCATTCAGGAGGCATTTGCTGCCCAGCAGGGACACTATGCAGAAGACGACGATACACACCACAGTGGGGGCTACCTTCACGTGCACGACAGCAGCACATACTACGACTACCACGTTCACGAAGCGAACTATCTGTCACCAGACATTACACCCAGACCTTTCACTAATTGTATCCCCGAGTCTTATCATGAGAACAACAGGAACCATGGGAAACACAAACATAAGCATGGCAAGAACCACCATGATCACAAACACAAACACCATCCCCACAAACATCATCACCAGAAGGTTGCAAAACACCACTTGCACACTGGCAGCAAATCCAAATCCAAGGCGAGGAACCACGCCGATGACGACGGTGGCTATCACGGTGACGACGATGGCTATCAGCATGACGACCACAACTATGATGGTCATGACGAACACGAGCACGAACACGATGATGATGCAACGGCAGCTGCTGCAGGCACAGGAGACTATCTCACAGCACACGCAACGTACAGCAAGGGAAGAGGTCACGGAGGTCATGATGAAGATACGAGATACTCCAAGGCTAAGGGCTCTAAGGGCTCCAAAAGCTCCTATTACCGTCAACGAAACTTGGGGCACCACAGACAAGGACGCGGAAATCACCACCAAGGAAGAGCAAGAAGAGGTTACCGAGGTAGCATCCGAAAACGTCAAGGCGATGGCGACGGTGTCAAGACTATGTTTGGCACCGTCAAAATGACGACTACCAGTGAAGACCTGCTGCTTATCCAGGCAGAAGACTTCGACGAAGACTTATCAGAACCACAGCTGCCAAAGACCAAGAAGTACAACCACTTCCAGCACCACCACCACGGTGAAGAGGAAGAGGAACATCTCCCCATTTGTCCCAATACCACTCCTGTTCGCAGGACATTCGGGCCCGTCCCGACTATTCCACCACGAGGTGCGCCAACGATTGCTCCGGGCAATGCTACAGCTCCAACCGTGTCGCCACCAGGTGCTGGGCCAGCTCCGGGCCCCGATGGAACCACGCGTGTTTTTATCATGCCTAGTTCCAGTTTGAGCTTTGGTCTGTTCGAAGAGACAACTCCGCGAGCGGCAACACAAGAGGAAATCGATGCACTGTTGGCCCGTACGTCCGAGTGGTATGTTATGAAGCTACAACCAATTTTCCCAACACTGGTAAACTTCGAAACCGTGTTTTTGGATCAAGTGTTCGACACGTCAGCTGAGTACCCCATCAAAATCGATTTCGATGCTGTCGCAGACTTCGAGCCTGGTAAGTTTCGTTGTGTGTGTGTGTGAATTTCTAGTCTCGGTGTTGGGATGTTGCTAACAAGCTTCATGGCTTCTCCTGCAGGCACCGAACCCACTGTCGATGAAATCTTCATGGCAATGCAGAACCAAGACTATCAAGGTAAGTCCACAGGCTTTGAATCTGCAGCATCTGAACTGGCTGAATCTGGAATTCGACTAACACATTCGTCTTTTGCGCCCAAAGTTTATATTACGGAAGCAGTATGGACAGAGGACCAGTCCGGAGGTATTTTCGAATCGACCCAACGTTCCACATTCAATGCCCGTGTTGTAGGCACCGGCGGAAGGTAGCTACTAGGAACAGGCCGAGGGCACCCAACAGTCCCATGTATATTTGTGTGTTGAGTGTATGCTTGCTTATGAGAAACTGGCACAGTGAAGAACTAGCCACTTGACATAATAAATAGCGATCTTACAGTACTAAACACTGCAGTCTTCTTTACATGTAGCTAGTCTAGCTAGCTGGGCTGAATTGAATCCTCGAAGCATTTGCCAAAGCGTGGAATTGGAATGCAGCTGCTGGAACCCGCAAGTAACAAGCTAGTCATGCTTTCAACGCCATTGCCTTTCAAACCCAATTGAAGTCGTCAAAGGACCAACTTTGGGAGGCAGTATTACGAACCTCCCAAGAAGACTCGACAGTAGTAGCATAAGTGGTCGCAGCAGTGTCGGATGACGAGGCTATGTGCCCAAAGTTGTGAACTATCGAACGCACGGTGGGTGTGCCATTGTGGATTGGTGGAGGCAGGCAGCAACTTATTGTGTGCTTTCTAGCTAGTACTGGATGATCGCATGCCAAACTGAGAAACGTCAGAGTTAACCCATACTATGTTCTACATTGATTCCGTAGTATTCGATCATCTCCACACCCATCAAACGGGGCCAATTTAGCCTGACCGTTTCCTCTTGCAACATCACCGTACGTAACACTCTTCATCACTCACTCATCGTCTCCATCCGCCACGACCACCGCCACCGCGATTGTAATCACCCCGAGGAGGTCCACCAGGTCCATGTCTCTCCCATCTACCTCCTCGATCTGGAGGACCACGTCCCGAATCGAATCGTCCACGTCCTCTTCCGCCATATCCACCACCACCTCCTCCATAACCACCGCCACCACCACGATCTCGATCAAAACCACCGCCTCCTCGTCCACCACCACCATATCCACCACCTCGGGAAGGCGGTGGACCACCTCCTCTACTATTGTGCATCCCCATGGGAGCACCCGCCGATCCACCTCTCCGATCGGGCGGTGGCGGTCCATACCGTCCGTACTTGGCCATCATTTCCTTGAATTTTTCACGTACCAGTTTCCACCCCACGTATTGTTTCCCGGCGTAGTGAGCGGCAATGCGTTCATCGGCATCACGCGCACTCATAAAGTTCCCGGAAACTTCACAGACAGTTTTATCCACGGCAATATCCGATTTGACGTAGAGCAAATTTCGATGCTGTCCATCAATGCCTTCTTGGAGTGGTCCCGTTTGACTGAGAGTCCGGGATACCTCCCAAAGGACCTTTTGTTTTTGGAGTGTCAATTTTCCCAATTCCACTTGGAGTTCCTGCGTGCGAGGATTCTTTTCTGGTTGTGATTTGTCGTTGTTGTTTTCTTCCTCTTTTTCTTCCTGCTTGACTTGAGTAGCTTCTTCGCTAGTAGCCGTGTTTTCTTTGTTGTCATTATCATCCTCTTCTTGCTTGACTTTGGTTGCTTCTTCTCCTTCTTGCTGGATATCTGTTCCCTTGTCGTCCTCCGTAGCCTCCTTTTCCTTTTCTTCTTGCATAGCGCTGTCTTCTAGTGTTTTCTTTTTGAATTGTTCATCCATTTCTCGTTGTTCCCCTAACAGTTTGGAGAGTTCTTCTTTGAGATGATCTTCTTGCTCTTGCATATCATTGAGTTTGGGTAGCAGTTCCGTGTCCAACTTTTCCTGCAAGAACTCTAATTCCAGTTGATTGCGTGCCACTGCCTCGACGGCCTGTTCATCGACATCCTTGACATAGTCCACTACCGGTTGTTGGGACGGATTGGCGCCTCGCTTGGCGGCCAATCGGCGTAATTCCTGCGCCAATTTCTCCTTGTTTCGGGCCACCGTTCGATCTCCACTCCGGACCAATTCCTGCAACTTTTGGTACAAAAAGTAATGAAATCCCAATCGTTCCTGTTCGGGAGGAGACAATTTCAAAAACTCTTGCCGCGCTCCTTCGTCGACTTGATACGGATTGGGTCCAATGTCCGATTTGGTATTGACAAATAGCTCGTAGACATCGACGCCCCACGCACAGTAGAGTGGATCAATGTCATTGTCAAAACAAGACTTGGAACGCTTTCCTGGCAATAACAGCATTTCGCCACCGGCGGCTTTGCGTTTCTTCTTTTTCGACAAGGGCATGGCGGCACCCGCCGGCAGTGGCGCATCCCGATCGCCGCCCATGAGGGCATCCAGCATGGCACGGGCTTCCGCAGCGGCCATGGTGATTGATTATTTTAAAACTTTATGACAAATCAAGACGATAGATAGATAATAAGCTAGCAACTTGATAGCTACTAGAAGAGGATGTGGTCTTATGGAGCGGCAACGGAGGGTTGCCGATCAAACCAACCTCTTCGATCTTTGAGTCTTTGAGGAGTCTTCCTCGACTCCCAGCCACCGCCTCAGCCGTCCGCACTCCGGATGACATGGGCAGTTCACTAGGACTATTTAGGGACGACTAAATACACCTGTGTGTGCAGTGTCGAAACGATAGTGC